>JAJIBD010028514.1:0-50013 GCA_021461705.1 Cryptotis parvus
GAATGTTTAATTTATTTCTCTATAATATTAAATATTGAAATTTTATTGTTGAAATTAAGTTTAAAAGTCTATCATTCTTTGAATCCTTAATATAGTGTAGTGAAGTTAAATATATATATTTTTTAATTTTTTTATTATACCACCGTGAAACATACAATTACAAAGGTGTTCATAATTGGTTCTTGGTAATACAGTATTCCAGCACCCATCCCTCCACCAGTGCCCCATTTCCACCACCAATGTACCCCTCCCCTCCCCCCCCAGGCCGCCTTAATAGCAGGTACCCCAGTTTCCTCTCTTTCTCTCTCTTCTCTCTCTCTCTGTCTCTGCATCTCTCTCCCTCTTATTTTACACATTGTGGCTAGCCCTGCAGATATTTAGAGTTTATCACTTAAGTCTCTTTGTGTATATTCAGTGGTGAGTTTAATCTGCCATTACCATTTCCCATATTTATTAAAACACTGGTATCTATTTATATCCTATTAATGAATGCAGTCATTCTATATCTGTCCTTTTCCTTCTGACTAATTTCACTCAGCATGATAGACTCCATGTCCATCCATTTGCAGGTAAATTTCATAATTTCATCCTTTCTGACAGCCGCATAGTATTCCATAGTGTAGATGAACCACAGTTTCTTTAGCCAGTCCTCTGTTCTCGGGCATTTAGGTTGTTTCCAGATTCTAGCTATAGTGAATAGCGCAGAGATGAATAAAAAGTACAGATAGTGTTTCTGCTATGTGTTTTAGGTCTCTAGGGTATATTCCCAGGAGTGCTATTGCTGGATCAAATGGGAGCTCAATATCTAGCTTTCGGAGGAATGCCCATATTGTTTTCCAAAGGGCTGGACCAGTCGGCACTCCCACCAGCAGTGGATGAGAGTCCCTTTTTCCCCACATCCACGCCAGCACGGTTGTTCTTGCTGTTTTGGATGTGTGCCAGTCTCTGTGGGGTGAGATGGTACCTCATTGTTGTTTTGATTTGCATCTCCCTGATGATTAAAGATGAAGAGCACTTTTCATATGCCTTTTGGCCATTCGAATTTCTTCTTTTTGGAAGCTTCTGTTCATTTCTTCTCCCCCATTTTTTGATGGGGTTGGCTGTTTTCTTCTTGTGGAGTGCTACCAGTGCCTGATATATCCTGGATATTAACCCCTTGTCAGATGGGTATTGGGTGAATATCCTTTCCCACTCTGTGGATTGTCTTTGTATCTTGGTCACCGTTTCTTTTGAGGTGCAGAAGCTTTTCAATTTTATGTAATCCCATTTGTTTATCATTGCTTCCATTTGCTTGGTCAGTGGTGTGTCGTCTTTAAAGATACTTTTCGTTTCGATGTACGTAGAGCGTTTCTCCTATGTTTTCTTGATGTACCTTATAGATTCATGTCTGATATCGAGATCTAGAATCCATTAGTTAAATATATTTTTAATAAGCATATGCAGTTAGTACTATAGAAAAAGACATGTTTTGAACATCATGGAATGAAGATCCGTAAATTTGGTGCTTACCACCAATGGCATGGAAGCAATTTTTAACTTCCTGATTCCTAGTTTTGCTGAAAATTGGGGTTTCTAATGGTTAGAGACTCTAAGCAATATTTGTAAATAGATCTACTAGAATAATAATGGTAAAGAGAAAAAAAATCTACCACTAGGAAAAGTAAAATGTGTTTTTGATAAAAGAAATGTATGAGATGCTTTTTCCTGGTAGAAAGAAAAAGTGAACAATTTTATCCTCAAGTAAATACTTTCCCAGAATAGGTAAAAGTGTAGGACAAAGACTAAATAGAAAATATTTAGAAAGTTTGTGGAAGCGAGTCTTGGAAAAGTAATTTTTTCCTGTGTGGTCAATGATGAATAAGATAGCATAAATTTCTTTATGTGGGTTTAAAAAAATTAGTTTCTCTATACTTTGTAATTGTATATGGATGCAAGACTAAAACTTGGTTTCTTAGTTTCTGTTTTTCTGAGCCATGCCTGCCGGTGCTCCAGGGCTTACTCCTGGCTCTGCACTCAGGAATTACCATGGCAGTGCTCAGGGGTTCCATAGGGGCTCATCCCAGTGTAGCCACATGCAAGGCAAATGCCCTACCTGCTGTACTATCCTCTGACTCACCCGCTCACACACACACACACACACACACACACACAATTTTTTTTAAACAACGATTCAACTTTTGGCATTTGCCTTTGAAATATTTTTTGCTTGTTTGGAGATGAGGGGGCTGTACTCAGAGGTGCTCAGGAGCGGCTCCTGTCTACTGCTCGGGGGTTGCTCCTTGCAGGCCCTCAGGGACCATGTGGTGTTGGGAATGGAATCTGGGCCTTTTTGCATGCAAAGCATGTGCTCAGCCCATGGAGATAACTCTTGCCTTTGGAATCTTTTCAATGCTTTTTGTAGTTGCCTGGAAAACTAAGTATTATTTCACAAAGACCTGTGATTTTATTTAAGTAGTCAAATCTTTTGATATTTATGAAAACATTGCAAAATCAAATTCTTAAAAAGGGTCTATTACCTCTTATTGACAGATTTTGCAGAGCATACCTGGAAAAATAAGATTTGTTCCTTACCTTATGAAAGATAATTTATTTGGTATGTGAAATTATATGGTAAACATTGTCCAATAATGCTGCTAAATCTTCTTAGGTTTCATGTGTTTGGACATGTTACAAAAACAGATATTCAGAACTTATCACTGTCACTGTCTGTCTGTCTTCCGTTCATCATCGATTTGCTCGAGCGGGCCCCAACATCTCCATATGTCCTGTCTCATGCTAGTGAGCCCAAGGGCATCTTCGTGCTCCAGGAACATAAAGAGCCTCAAACCATTCCAGAATGAGGTCTATAATTGTTACTGGTATTTGGCATATATATCAAATACAACACGGGTAGCTTGCCAGGCTCTGCCATGCAGGTAGCATACTCTTGTAGGCATCTCTAAGTCCAGCATTTATTGATGAACCGCGCGGTCGCTGATAGGCTGGTCTGCTGGGTGGAGGTCTGACAGAGAGAAGTCGGATGTGGAAAATGGAGGCCCTCATGGAGTGGGGGTCGTCTGGCTTGTTGCGAGGCTCTGCTGGGATGGTGGGCCAGGGCTAGAACCCACCATCTCTCCCGGCGCCTCGTGAGCGGCTGGTCACAGGGAGAGCCAGTAGCAGCTCTTATAGCCAGTAGCAGAACTTATAGATTGTAGAAATAAGCCCTATCTTTGTTATCTAATTATCATGCTTCTATCTTGCATGTGACAGAATTAGGTAATTTTCCTATGGAAAGAACTTTCAGCAGAACTTGTATTGTGGACGTTTAAAAATCTTGTTACTCAAAACTCTGTTTTGCTGACTGATTTCTAGTCCAGTAGCTTTAGGAATCCATCAACTTTTTTCTATTTATCCTGAAAACTCCTAGTCCAAGGATCTGGTCTTAAAGCTATACAACATGCTATGCTGGGCTGCTCTCGTCTTCTGTTCTGTGGTCCATTCAGGAAGTTCAGCCAGTGCCACACCAGAGCCATTCAAACTGCAAAGCAGACAGCTCCTGGGAGGGCCACAGGCGGTCTCCTGTGTCCAAGCTACTTGTTCCCTCTGCCCAAGTAGCTGCCCAAGTTCATAGGTGCTATGGGTTCAAGCTTAAACATTCAGACAGGCTATTATTGTTTGAACTCCAAAGCTCTGCTTCTCACAATTAACCTTTTTACTTTCTTTCTCAGAGAAACTGCCCTCATTTAAGAGCCAGGCTAGCCCTCTAACCTGGCTGCTAGTCCCCATCCAGAACAAAGGCACCGACTTAATTTTTTTTTTAAACAAAAACAAAGACAAAAACCAACCCTGATCCCTGCACAAATCTAAAAAGGGCCTGCAGTCAGGACCTTTGCTCTTAAAGGAGAACTGTTTAGATAAAACCGTTCCCTGGCCTTTGATGAGCTCTTCTCCTCAAGCAGAAATCCAGCATGGCTGGTGTCCCCCATCCTCAGACCCCCCCAATATAGTGCTGGGATTTCAAGCAAGGAAGTCAGGACGCAGCCTGTGGCTCTAGGCCCTTCTTTCCCACCACAATGACGTCCTCTCAACACAAGGATTTTGCCTTCCCCCATTGGCTTGCCTGAGACTGTGTTTCCCTTTCCCTTTCCTTTGCCCTTGCCAACCTTTCTGACCAAGGAGAGTCTTCAGATATGGGCTCAAAGTAATCCAGCCACTCCTTCTCAGCACTTGCCACAGCTTCCATTCTTCGTATGTTTGTTTGGGCCGCACCTGACTGTGCTCAGGGCTTATTCCTGCCTCTGTGTTGGGTGATCACTTCTGGTGCAGCTCGGGGCCCATATGGATACCTGGGGTAGACCAAGTGCAAGGCCCAGGAACTTGTCATCTATGGCACAGCTACTTGTTCCCTCTGCCCAAATTCTGGGTGGTCCCCCACCTAGAATGTGGACTCAGATTGGAGTGAGGAATTCACTTTCAGTCCTAAATTTTGCCCAGGTTTCCTGGGATCATTGCTCTTCTTTGCAGAAAATAATTTCAGGAGATGAATTGTGAATAGTTTCCTTTAGAAAGTGGAAGGAGACTCAGAGAAAGTACAGGTTGTGATGCAGACAGCAGAGAAAAGGTTCCCCTGTCAATTTTGCCCTTTTGTGCACACAAAAGTCTTCCAGCTTTGCAGATAGGATCTTGCCCATTTGCAAAGCCCTTCACCGTTTTTTCTCTCCACTCTGCAGCTGGGAAGGTCACATATTGTCCCACCATACCTCACGGGAGGTCTCACTAGAAGCTGAAAGACAACTCTTTGGCTTCCTGCAAATGTGGAGTGGAAATGGCCAGGCTGCATGGCCGCGTCTCTGTCCCACTGACATTAGCTCAGCTTCTGGAGGCATTTGGTATCAGGGATATCTTAGCGAAGGTCCTGGGAAAATTTTTCTCTGTTGTATTTGTGGGAAAAAGTAAAAGCTTTAACGACTTTGTGTGTGTGTGTGTGTGGGGGGGGGCAGTGTGAGTGGGGGTGAGGCGTGGGGTGGGGCAGTGGTGCATATTATACGTCAAATGATTTCAAAAACTTAGAAAAACCAAAATAGACTTCATTCCAGGAAAGTGTCTGTCATTTGTGATCGGGACATTTTATAGTTCTTAATGCTGAAGAACAGATTCAGTTATATGGAGTTGCTATTATTATTATTATTTTTTAACTGTGGCTATTTTGGCAGTTTGAGGATGGAAAAACAGATCATAATTCAAATTGTGGCTACACATTTTCCATGTAGCTTCATAGATAGATCTAGGAGCCAGGATTTGGGATTTTCAGCTCTATTAGACATCATTCTTCTTCCAAAGAGCACACAAAAAGCAAAATAGAACAGTGGTAATAAGTGTGATTAAGTGCATGAGCTTGAGGCCTGACTCCAGTTTGATCCCTAGCACCTTATATGGTCCCCAAACACCAGGAATGAACCCTGAACACAGAACGAGGAGTAAGCCCTGAGAGCTGCTGGGGGTGGCTCTAACACTCCTCTCCCTCTCCCACACACACAAAAAATCAATACTTTCCCCCAATAAAAAAATAGCGTGTGAGCTTGGTTCAAAAGCTCAGATTATTAGCTGTGTGACTTCTGGGCAGTGACCTCTCTGAATCTATTTGCTAACTGGGAAGAGAAATCTCTTCTTTCAGTATTGTAAGGACTGTTTATATATGCCAAGTGCTTAGCATAGTTTTACGTCTGCATTAAGAGCAGAGTAAATGATGACTTTGATTAGAATGAATTAAATTAGTTGACACGTCAATCACTCCTTCCATAGTCAATTGATCCTACAAGTGAACTGTGATCCAACATGGGAGTTACAAAGCTGTGTACAGAGGAGGAAGAATCCCAGGGGCGGCTTGGGCACCAGCTACCAGAGCTACTCCCTAGCCTTACTAGAAATTCTCTGGGAATATGTTTTGGTGTAATTTTACATAATTTTAGTTAACTGATTATTTTCTTCTAGACTATAAAAGTGATACTATATATAAAAGAAAAATAGTAACAGAAGTAACTAATATTTATCAAAATCTTTGTAAAGGGCCTATTACTATACTCTTCCTGTGATGTCTTGCTGGGAGTACAGTTCAATATTTAAATATCTATGTTTTGGTTTGTGCCTTCAAGGCGGCAGGTGGGTGGGAAACTGGGGACATTGTTGAAGGGAAGGACACACTGGTGGTAGAATTGGTGGTGGGACATTTAATGCCTGAAATAGCAGCATTGTGAACAACTTGGTGAATCACGGTGTCATAATAAAAAAAAAAACTAGATTCTAAAATATCTAGATTCGAGCAAATATCTAGATTCTAAAAGCACACATATTTTTAAAAAATATTTTATTATACCACCATGAGATACACAATTACAAAGATGTTCATAAGATGTTCATATTTGGGTTTCGTTCATACAGTACTCCAGCACCCATCCCTCCACCAGTGCCCATTTCCCACCACCAATGTCCCCGATTTCCTCCCCCCTCTCCGAGCCTGCCTCTATGGCAGATTCTTTATTTCTTTCTCTTTCTCTCTATCTCTCTTTCCTTCCCTTCCACATTATGGATTACAATACATACATTGAAATGATGTCATATGTATCTTTTTGCCTGTATTTAATGCTCAGTTCTAGGTTGGTATTAGCACTTTCGACAATTATTGGCACACTGTTACATTCTCTGTCTTAGCTAGCCTCTGATTCCCACACGTTTGTGATAATTTCCACCTTTGACAAGACCTCCTGATCCATGCTTCACCTGACCTTGGATATTGGTATCATAATATGTACATATATATATATATATATATATATATATATATTTATGTCATGCAAATAAATGCAGTCATTCTATATCTGTCTCTCTCCTTCTGGCTAATTTCACTCAACATGATCCTTTCCATGTCCATCCATTTATAGGCAAATTTCATAACTTCATTTTTCCTAACAGCTGCATAGTATTCCATTGTGTAGATTACCAAAGCTTTTTTATTCAGTCATTGATTCTCGGACACTCTGGTTGTTTTCAGATTTCTGGCTATTGTAAAAGCACACAGTTTTTAAAAAAATTATATATTGGGAAAGACTATTTATATTTTTGTTTTTTATCTGTAGGTAAAAGGAAATGTGTGTCCTGCATTGGACTGTCTTGAGGATAGAGTCCAGCCGTGACCAGACTCTCTCCTGATTGCTGGAGATCTTATGTTTAGAAGCCAAGTTTTTTCTTTTCTTCCTCTCTCTCTCTGCCCTTCCATCCTCTGCTCCTTCTTCTGCTGTCTTCTCTGTCTTCTGCTACCCTCTTCTCTCAGCCTCTCCTCCCTCTTATCTCTTTTCCTTTCTTTGCCTCTCCTTTTCTCTCTATAGACAAGGCACCCTATTGAATTGATCCAATGAGAAGCAAGGAAATCCCAGTTTAGCATTGAATGTCTTAATGTCTTCTTTTTTTTTTAAACTTTAGTTAATAGGTGTTTTACAAAGTTGTTCATAGTATAGTTGTTTTAGGTATTCAGTGTTCTAAAACTAATCCCACCATCAGTGTGACCTTCCTGCCGCCATTGTTTCCAGTTACCCACCTACCCGCCAACCAAGCTTGCCCCTTAGCAGGCACAAAATGATATATTTGATATTGCTTGTTACAATATCTGGGACAGTTCTGGGCCAGCCCCGATGGGGCCTGTGAGTTTTCAGCCTGAAGACTGGTGTACCCGTGAATACCGTCGGCTTGGCATCTCTTCCAAGATTAGCTGGAAAGCTGTGAAACTGGGTGGGATGTTTAGAGTTGAATTTGTCCTGTAAAACAGACTCATAGAGTCCCATGATGCTACTTTCAAGTTGTCAAGTCATTGCTATGTTTATCCTTCCTGAGAAAATGAGAAAACCCAGTCACCCCCACGGACTACTGGGCAAGTGTTTAATTCTCCCTGGGCGTCTACTTTGTGGCATGAAGCAACCCACATTTTTTTTCTCATGGGACACTAAAGGCTGGTCAAAAGGATAACCCAGGATGCCCCCATGCCCTAACAACTGAGGACAATCTCTTTTTTAAAGCCCTGGCACCCCTCTCCCAAGGTCCCACCTCCAATTACCAAATGATTTAATCTAAGTTTGCAGTGGCGGGGGTGGGGGTGGGGCGGGAATTCCTATATTCTTAGCCTTGGTTAAAGTGTCTCTGCAGGAGAACTCACGCCACCCCATATATTTCTATTTTTAGGAACTAGAAACCATGGACACAAGTGTTGGCTCCTCTTGGGCTACTTCATCTGTCCAAGACCTTCCTTGGCTTGGGGCCAACTGAGCCTTCCTTCTTTAACTCTGCTGTGAAAACAGCTTTTATCAAGCGAAAATACCAAAAGCCTGGGCACAAGTTTGTCAGCATTTGTAAAGGACTAGGAAGGCATTTTCTTTTCTTTTTCTTGTGCACTGTTCTTTTGAAACAAATGGGAAGAACTTACAACTGCAATGGAGGGTTGCTGTGCTCAGACGGGGCTGCCCAGGTCCTACCCATCTTTCCTTCAGAAATGACACTGGGATCATGAGAGGTCGGGGAGATGTGCCACAGGCCGGGCACATGCTTTGCATGCCAGGGCCCTGGGTTTAGTCCTTGCCATCACATGGTCCGTTGGAAGCTACCCCCAAACACTGAGTTGAGAGTAGTCCCCATTCATCACTGGGTATTTCCCCAAAACAAAACCAAAACTGTTGATGAGAAATGCCAGTGACTTTCCAGGACAAAACTCTAGGTGAGAACAGAGGAAAACTGTTTGGGAAAAGCAAGTCCTAATTAGCTGATGTCTTTCAAGAAGGTACCTTTCCTGGTTACTCTCTCATGATAAAGAATAGGCTTGTCATTAAGAAGGTAAAGAATTCTCTTTAAGTTTGAGCAGTCTGTAGCTTTCCCAGGGCAAACTTCCCTACCCACAACTCTCTTACCCCCCACCTCCTGGCTGGAAGCAGAGCATCCTAGTCAGGGTCCCGCAGAGGGGTACGAGCAAGACCAGGAGGCATGAGATGTTCCCATTTCACAATGGCTAAGCCCCACTTTCCTTTTGTTGGAAGCTTCTTTTCAAATAAACTCTGTCTTCTTAGAGAATCCTATTTAAAATTGAGCCAGAGAGATAATATAGCAAGTAGGGTCCTTGCTAGGTTCTATCCCCAGCATCACAAATGGTTGCCATCCCATATGTCGACTAGGAGTGACCACCAGAGAACAGAGCCAGGAAAAAGCCCTGAGCACTACCAAATGTGGCCTCAAACCAGAAATCATAATAAAATTGAGCCAGAGAGATAGTGAGGAGCTAAGGCTTTAGCATGTGACTGATTCTGGTTCAGATCCTCAGCACCATATACACTCCTGAGTGCAGAGCCAGGATGGCCCCGAATATTGTTGGCTGTGATCTAATTTCCTCCCTCATAAATCATTGATGGATGACCCTTTCTTTCCTAAGCAATCTAACTCCTCTTATGGATTCTTCCTACCTCCTCCTCCCCCACCAAAGAAGTACAAGCATCTTTCTCCACAAAAAAAAGCATATACAACACCCAAGAGTGTATATGACTGCTCATTTTATTGCTGTAGGGGCCAAACAGGTGGAGGGAAGACCCCTTTGTAAATTGCACTGTGGAGAGTGAGGGGTGCTCAACTTCATGGGCACTTTGCAGTGGAATGTTTTGGTTTAGTTCTGCCATTTGGTGGATCTGTCAATCAGCTTAAGCTTTATGTTCATTAGCGGCCTCAGTTAAATAGTGATAGTGTTTACTTGATGCAGTTGTTAGGAAGCTGATAGGACATAAGGCCTTTTTAGGAAGTAGCTGGAATCAATATGTACTCAATGGTCCACCAATTATTAAAGTAATAATAAAAACTCATATCACTAAAGCTTTCTTCTGGAGACCTCTGGGAAGGTGCGAGTAATGCTATCCCATGGCCTCTCCATTTTGAGAGCAGAAAGATAGCTTGATTTTACCCATGGATGATGATGATGATCATGACAATGATTGTGGGTTTAGGGCCACACCAAGGTGTGCCCAGGGCTTACGCCTGTTCTCAGGAATTAGTCCTGGTGATGCTCAGGGGACCACAGGTGGTGCTGGGGATTGAACTGTGGTCAGCCACATACAAGGCATGCGCCTAAACCCTTGTATTGTCTCTCCCGGAAATATTAATATTATTATTAATTCACATTTTAGATATGACAACTGAGTCTGAAGAGGTATTTCCAGACTGTCACTGTGCACCAAACTCAGAGTTCCACCTTAGATTATGTATATTTTTCCCTTTTTTGTACATTAAATTTATAATCAATGTTTACAAGGCAGATGGATATGTCAAACAACAGTAAAACGATCAGCAAATGTAAGGTAGATGCTGTGTAAGTGACTTAGATAAATGAATCTGGGATTGAGGAAAGGTGTAGGGGAGCATGGGGAGACTACAGAGCAACGATGGTTAAATCAGTATTCAGCGCCTGCTGGAAGAAGTCACCCACTGCGCCGTCTGCAGAAGCACTTTATTTGTCCTTCAGCTTGTCTAAAATGATTTTGAATTTGTTGCCAACATTCAAAAATAGAAGGTTTTGCATAAAAATAAATTTTTCTGGCTCTTCTTGGAAAATCAGAAGAGCAGCCAATGTGGTGCTCCCCACTCCCACCTACGTCAGCTGGTCACATGCTGCAGCCTGGGCTCACCTCCGACATTGTCCTCAAGGGGCCTCTTCTTGACCCTTGACAAGAGTCCAAAGTTGAGAAGCTAGGACTTTTGTAGGCAAATTGACAAGCAAGCATATAAGAGATGCACTTATATATATATATATAAGCATATATATTTAAAGTGCTAGACAGTGAGGGGAAGAAGGGAAATCTTTGTTCACTTAAGTAGATTGAAATAGTCAAGAAGTCTATTATTTAGTGATCGAATATATCCTATTTCACTTAGATTTCAAGTATTCTCTTGTCCAGTGTATGTCCCTGTATGTAATTATCACAAAGGAAAATGAGCTGGAAATTCTATGGGAATAGTGGCAGTATGAAGGGAATTCCGGCAGCAGTATGTTTTTAAAAAAGGGCAGTAATATAAAACTGAGATTTCCAACCAGTGAGGAAGGAGACGCAGAGATTCAAGACGGGGCCTGGAGCTGGCTTAGGGATGGCAACGGAGCTTTTAGTATTGGAAATACAGTAACTTTGTACATCAAAGCCATAAATGTTAACACTATCGAAACCATGGTACTTAAGATATAAATAAATAAATACATTTCAATAAAGCCCACTACCCCCCCAAAAAAAAAGAAAGAAAGAGAAGGGCAGTAATAAGATAAAAGCATTGGGGGTCACACACCAAGTGGTGCTGAGGATACTTCTCAGCAGTGCTCAGGGATTCCAATCTCAGTGAGTTCTCTCTGATCCAAAGTGGGAACTCTGTCTATTTTTGGGGGTGCACACATGAGCATCATCAGGGTTTGCACTAAGGAATTACTCCTGTCAGTACACAATCAAGCCTGGTTGGCTGCATGCAAGGCAGGTATCTTGCCTGCTATTCTATCTCTTTGCTTCTGCCCCTTGCCCCAATGTCGGAGCTCTTTTTTAAAGGATTCCGCCCACCCACCCACCCATCCATCCATCCATCCATCCATCCATCCACCCACCCACCCACCCACCCACCCACCCACCCACCCACCCACCCACCCACCCACCCATCCATCCATCCATCCATCCATCCATCCATCCATCCATCCATCCATCCATCCATCCATCCATCCATCCATCCATCCATCCATCCATCCATCCATCCATCCATCCATCCACCCACCCGTCCATCTGTTTGCTTGTTTATTTGTTTGTTTGTTTTTGGACCATAGCTGGTGATGCTTAGGGGTTACTCCTGGCTCTGCACTCAGTAATCACTCCAGACAGTATACTTGGGAGACCATATGGAAAGCTGGGGATGGAACCTGGGTCAGCAGTGTGCAAGGCAAACACCCTACCCACTATACTATCACTCCAGCCCCAAACTGGGAACTTTTTTCAGTTTTTTTGGGTCACACTGGCAATGCTCAGGGGTGACTCTTGTCTCAGCACTCAGGAATTATTCCTGGCAGTGCTTGGGGGACTATATGGGATACCAGAGATCGAACTCCAGGTGAGCATGTGCAAGGCAAGTGCCCTACCCACTTTGCGATCACCTGGCCCCCAAAGTGGGAAAGTTTTGGACATGACCACAGTGTGGGTTATACACGTTACATACATACACACACACACACACACACTCTTGTGTGTGCATTCGCTTATGGGGAACCTGGGTCAGCCTGCCTTTCTACTGTTGTGACAAATGCTGATGGAAGTGAGGATGTACAAATATCTGTTCAAGTCTCTGTACTCACTTCTTTGGGAGTATATGTTCAGAAGCAGAATTGATGAATCATAAGGCAATTCTATTTCTGAGTTTTTAATAGTATAATTAAAAAACATTTTTATTTTTAAATCCTGGTACACTGTTCTTGGAACAGTACCATCAGCATTTCCCAGAACCTTATTAGTTATTTCTAAGATTATTTGAGGAAGATTGATTTTTATGAATGTTTCTCACATTGCAGCTACTGTCAAATAATCTTTTACATTGGATCATATTTATGTCAAACAATTATGTCAAATAATTTACATTGGGGGCTGCGGAAATAGCAAAGCAGATAGGAAGCTTGCCTTGCATGAGGCTGATCTGGGTTTGATTCCCAGTACCCCATGTGATCCTCTGAGCTCCCCAGAAGTGATCCCCGAACACAACACCAGGAGTAAGCCCTGAATACAGTCAGGTGTAAACTGACACACTCCCCATTCCCCAGCCCCTGAAAATGTTTATGTGTATTATCATTATTTTCTAGCAACCTGGAAATTTTGCAAATAAGAATTCATACAGAAATTTTGTTACCATGGATGTGAGTGGTTAAGGATTCTGTATAGGTATAACAATGTGCTGTTTAATAATGAATAAATAGTACTCAGTAACAGAACATACATGACAGCTGAGAAGTTGCAGCTGACTTTTTGTGTTGAAAAATTTCCATGTATTGGGCTGAGAGATATTAATAAGAATTTAAACACTTGTTTTGGGCGCAGCACCACATGCTCACCCTGTAGTTCCATTTGGAGTGAAGCCCTAGAGCACTCCTGGATATGAACTCCCCACTCTACCACCCACACCAATATACTTGCTATTCTAGTCTGTTCTTGGCATGACTGTAATAAAGTATACTGATGATTTTCTTTGTGTATTTAAAGAGTCCCAATTGAGGCATTGAATACTTACATTAAACAAATAAAACAATAAAAATAAATCAGTATTTGCCTCAAACAAAATAAGCTCCAAAATCCTGGCCTTTGCGTGTAGAACTCTGAGTATAATGCAGATTCATTGCAGTAGCAGAGCTGTTGTGGCCAACCAGCACCCCATACAAATAAAGTGTTTTCTGATTAACACCAAGATTTTCTCAGAAATGAATCAGACTTAACCTTGCAGTACACTTGCTAGTATACTTTTTTTGTTTGTTTTGGGGCCATGTCCATTGAAGCTCAGGGCTTACTCTTGGCTCTTCACCCAGGAATCGCTCTTGACAGGGCTCAGGGGACAATATGGGTTGTCAGGGGTTGAACCTGGGTCGCCATGTGCAAGGCAAGCTATACTATCTCTTAAGCACCTATGGATCCAAATTTAAATCTAACTATTTAGGGTTCAAAATAAGAGATTGGGGAGATAGTGCAGGGGTTAAACCACTTGCCTTGCTTGCATTTAGTCCAGATTAGGTCCTTGGTACTACATGTGGTTTGAATTTGGTCATCTTATGATTTATTTATTTTGGAACTTGGGGTCACATCCAGCTCAGGGTCTCTTCCCAGATCAGGGTATCTTTCCTGCCTTAAAACAACCTATTTTAGGGGTTGTTTCTGCTAGTTCTGAGGGAACTATGAGGTACCAGGGATTGAACCCTGGTCAGTCTCTAACTTAAACCAAATACTTTCTCTCCAGCTCCCATTGACCCCAGCTGTTATATATTCCTATGTTGTTAAGTATTTATCAAAGTATACTTTTTGATGGGGCTTGGGAGATTGTTTAATGGGCTGAGAGTGCATGCTTTGTGTGTAGGGTTTGAGGCCTAGCACAACATGGACCCTAGAACAGCACTGGATATGTTCCCCCAAAAAACCGACAGAGCATAATTTGAACCAGAGTGGTTCAAAGGGGGATGGGCGAATTCAATTCCGTTATGTCAACTTTCTGCCTCTTGCCACCTCCTCCCTAGCAGATAACTAAAGACCATGTGGCATATATAAATAGCTTCAGCTGAGAACATCCTCGTATCTTTTACCCCTCTCATCACTATGCTGGGCCCATCACTGGTGTTGCAATTAGAGTACTGATTTAGCTCTGAAAGACACATTGCAAATGATCCCACTGAGAAGGATGGTATTTATATCAGTACTGACTGATGAAGACTTTGTCAACTGTACCTTTGGCAAATCATCCAGAGGCTTGCCCTGGGTTAATCTGCTTCTCATTATAACTGATGATCCATGATGATGGACTTTTAGTCTTGTGTGTATTAGACAGGGTAGCATGACATAGAACAGATTTTGTAAGTACTGAGAATTAAGTGTGTATTCAATCCAAGTACAGGAGTAAACTGAAGAAATGGAGAGGTTAAGAACATACATACATACATACATACATACATACATACATACATACATACATACATACATATATATATACATATATATCCTCTATGCTAATAGGAATTCACACTTTTGCATTCCAGGTTTTAGAGTCTATGTCAACAATATTATGCTTGATGGCTGCAAGCTAAGTACCATTTCTACTCTCTCAGAAATGCCAAATGTAGCTTTGGAGGAGGGAGAAAAGGAGCAAGAAGTAGATATGTGATTTAGGACTGTCTTAATCACTTATGCAGTCAGAGTATACAACTCTCAGAACCAAACAAAACTATGTTAAAACATACACAAATTATATGAAAATAAACTTGTTTTGGGAGGTGGCAGAGGCATTCGATGGTTCTCATGACTTAATTCCTGGCTCTGTGCTTAGGGATCGCTCTTGGTGGTGCTCAGAAGACCAGATTACATATGATGCTGGCATGAACTCACCACATGCAACCCTTTACCCACTGCACTATTTCTCTGGCCACTGAAAAGAAACTTGTAATAGATACAAAAATACCCAATAAATATATAAAAAGATGTCCAACATCATTAGAAAAATGCAAATTAAACCATAGTGAAATGTTACATACATATAAAGTGAATAAAAATCTGGCACAATATAACACAACACAATACAGTTAAACGGACAATACTTGTACTGATGAAGATGCAAAGTGCCTGGAATTGTCTTCTATTGCTGGGGAATATGAAGTGGGTTCAACCACATTAGAAAACAGTTTGGCAGTTTCTAATTAAAGTTAAAATACACTCACCGTAAGATGCAATAAACACTTGTAGGTGTTTCTCCCAGGAAAGTGAAAACTTAGGTTCACACAAGCACCTGCATGAAAATGTTTATAGCAACTTCATCAAAAGCCCCCCAAACTGAAAATAACTGAAGCTTTTCACTGGTGAGAAATAAATGATAGTTGATTCCAGCGATAGAAATTCACTGAGAAGGAAGTGACTCTGGTAGCTGTAAGAATCGGGGTGAACTTTGACACCTAAGGAAAGATTTCTCAACTTCTAAAATCTGCACATGACATGATTTATTTACATGACATTCTCAACCTTGAGAGATTGCATGGAGGTTCTAATAGGAGAATATAACTACTTAAATACCCTAGTTCAGTTTGCCTCTGTTGGAGGAAGATCCTCTCTTTGAGCAAGAAGCTTTGGGAGGTGCACACAGAACAATGAGGAAGATAATGGGTCACTTATAAGCAAGCCAGATCGGCCAAGTCAGCCGGGTGACAGATGTTGCAGCAGATTGTCTTTACATCTCACACGATGTTCTGGAAAAGTCAAGGAAGAGTATAGGGGGCTGCCACAATTACAGAGGCAGGGCACTTGCCTTGTATACGGCTTGGTTTGGTCCCCAGCATTCCATATGATTCCCCAAGCACCATGAAGACTAATTCTGAAGTGCAGAACCAGGAGTAAGCCCTGAGCATTGCTGTTCCTGAACTATCCCTGCTATGGTTCAGCTGTGGGCCACAGACAAAACAAAACAAACTCAAAAACAAAAGGCAAGATTGTAGAGATAGAAGCAGATAGTGGTTCTCAGAGACTGGAGATATCGAGCAAAGAGCTGGGAATGAAGGGCCATAAGGATTTTTTTTGATTAATTAGTTTATTTTATTGCATTATATGTATTGAGTTTTTTTTTATGACTTTGCTTTTTCTTAAAAATTTTTTTTATTATACCACTGTGGTTGTCGGCTTGTTGCGAGGCTCTGCTAGGGTAAGGCTCTTTATGTTCCTGGAGCAAGCAGATGCCCTCGGGCTCTACTAGCATGAAACAGGACATATGGAGATGTTACTGGTGCCTGCTTGAGCAAATCGATGATGAACGGGGAAGACAGTGATACAGTGATACCACTGTGAGATATACAATTACAAAGATGTTCATAATTGGGTCTCTGTAATACAGTGTTCCAGCACCCAGCCCTCCACCAGTGCCCCATTCCCATCACCAATATTATTCCCACACTCCCTCCCACCCAACCCCAACCTGCCCCTATAGCAGACACCTTTTCTTTCTCTGTCTCTGTATCTCTCTCTCTCTTTCTCTTTCTCTCTCTCTTTCATACTTTGTGGCTTGCCCTACAGATATTTGTGGTTTATAATGTAAGTCTCTATGTGTCTATTCAACAGTGAGTTCTAGTGTGACATTATAATTCCCAATTCCCCACGTAAGGATTTTTTTAGGATAATTAAAATGCAGTATCTCTTTGCAGTGTTAATGAAATGATTGTGTGCAAATGAAGGTAATCAACAATGACTTATTCAGCTTATGTTTTGGAGACAACTGAAAAGAAAATCAAACAAACCTTGGGTGATGTTATCAGGGTGCCAGAAAGAAACAGGGAGAAAAGGAGGTGAGACATGTGGACCCCAGGTCCACACAAGTCAGACTCCTCTAACATTTGGGACTAGACAGTGGCTTAAGGCGGGAAATAACGCCTGTGAAGAAAGGTCAGAGGAATTGAGATCAGTTTCCCTGGCAACAAGGGGCCCAGAGGGTGATTTTCAGAAGTCTTTGATTTTCAAGCCTCCTCAGCAGATTAATTACAATACCATTAGCAGGACTGAACAGCTCTGTTCACCTTTGGCACAGTGTAATGGGGTTGGGTCCATGAAGTCGATGTTTTCTGTTAACACCAAGGCTTTTCCTGAAAGAAAATGTACTCATAAAGTCCTGTGGACGGAGACTCAGGTGAACTGAAGGGGTACATGGTTGGCAACATCTATGTCCATTATATATTAAATGGGCATATTGTCGCCTACTTTATAAATCTTTTTTGGGGAGAGTGGGGGGCTTCCAGATATTTCCCAGAGGGCCTGGAGATCAGCCCCTCTGGTTCTCAGCAGCCAGGTCAGTGGTCCAGGATGATGTGCTGTTTGGGCCCTCTGATGTTCAGATTACTGGTACCTCCTGCAGTCCTTAGGGGCTGCCAGAATCAAACCCAGCAGTGCTCTGGGACAATATGGTGATGAGGATGGAGCTGGGTTTGGGGCATGCGCCTTAACTCCTGGGCCATCTCCTTATTCCATTCTCCCTCACTTCATGGTGTTGCAGAGGCCTGCAGAATGAGAATGTGGGATTCAATTCTCTGTCTAGAACTTAAGAAAAATGCCTGGCAATCAATCTCAACGTTTCCAATCATCCTTTTACCAAACACATAATTCTTTTCCTTTTCTTGACTGAAAGCTGTAGGCATTAACATTTTGAATATACTATTAAAATAGCAATTTGTTGTGTATGTGCTGGCTTTATTTCAGACACTGTTCTATGCTATTGATAATTACTAGCTCATTTAATTCTTGCAACAAGCTCATGAGGGGAGGTATCATTATTATCTCAATTTTGTAGATGTAGACACTGAAAAAGCGAAAGAAGGAGTTGCAGTTGTGTCTATTGAAATAAAATGCTTTCTTTGTTTTGTTTTTTGCTTTTTTGGGTCACACCTGGCAATGCTCAGGGGTTGCTCCTGGTTCTACGCTCAGGAATTACTCCTGGTGGTGCTCGGGAACCAAATGGGATGCTGAGATCGAACCCAGGTTGTCCACGTGCAAGGCAAATGCCCTACCTGCTGGACTATCTCTCCGGCCCTTAAAATGCTTTCTTTGTTGGGTGGATTTAACGCTCTTATGTTCTTTTCTGAAGCAGCACTCTTTATGTTACTTTTTTATACAATGTTATAAAGTCTATTCAAATCCCATATTTTATCTTTGAATAGAGAAATTTTGGCATGAACTAGTCACAGTGCATATGGGTTGAAATTTACTGATGACAATTTCTCCAAAGTTCTAGAAGGAATCAAATGCAACTTGCATCCATAACTTTGTTTTTGATTCTGTTCCTCTCACAAAATGTCCTCTTTTCATATTTGTACAGATCCTTCCAGGTCTAGGCAATGGTCTTACCTCACCATTCCATGGAATTTATGAAGTGCCGACCATGGCCCGAACTTTTCCCTGACCCCACGCAGATCTTTCTTTACAGTAAGGTGGCAAAGATAAACAGTCCTGTCTGTGGGGGAATTTGGTTTCTTGCTGGACAGTGGACAGACATTTGATTCCACTGAGGAGTTGCAAGAGGGCAGCTGTGATTGGAGGCAGCAAATGAGAGGGAGAATCCATAGTCTCTGGACATTGAAATAACAGGAAGAGGCCAGTGAAGCGAGGTAGGAGGGGAGACTGTGAAGATTACCCATTTTCTAAGGATTAGGGGAACAGAGGGCAGTGTAGGGTCTGAAAAAGTAAAGACATTTTATAAGTCCAACATGTGTGCTAAAAGGAATGAACTGAGAATGAGTTAAGGGAGAGATGCTCAAACTGGTTTACACTTATCATTAACAAGCAGTTATGTTAAAAAGTATGAATCGTTTTTTCACCCCAGAGTTTCTAATTCAATTGATCTGCTTGATGCCATTATTTAAGTGGCCGTGCAGTTCATCAATAAATGCTGGAGATCAGAGGTGACTACAAGAGTATGCCACCCGTGTCGTATTTGATATGCCAAATACCACTAACAATTATAGACCTTATTCCCATGTCTTGATGGAATGGTTTGAGGCTCTTTATGTTCCTGGAGCAAGCAGATGCCCTTGGGCTCTACTAGCACGAGACAGGACACATGGAGATGTTACTGGTGCCCTCGAGCCAATCGATAATGAGCGGGAAGACAGTGATACAGTGATACAGTGATGCCATTATTTACTGGTGTTTATAATCAGCTCCAAAGTGATTCTGATGTAAGCTATGGCTGAGAAGCTCTAAAAAAAATGATGAACAGTGCTGAGTACCTGTCCTTATATTACAGTTTTCCACTATGATTATCTCTATCTCTATCTATCTCTATACATATAAATTGTGGTAGAACACTAGTTTCGCATGCTTGAGACTCTGAATTTTTGTCAGGGATGCCCCTGGGGTCCCCGACAGTGTCAGGACAGAAGTTCTCTTCTACCTCCAAGGGCGCCGGGGAACAGGTGAAAACTCAGGAGTCTGGTGCAGTTCCAAAAAGGCTTTTAATAGTACAAAAGCTCTTCTACAGCAATTCAATATAATGAAAGAACTCTAGCTCTGGTCAGAACTTAGACCATACAAAAGAGCCTAAGTCTCCCACAAAAGAGAGAGGATCTCACCCGAGATGAGTCCTACCCAGAAGAAGGAGCAAAAGGCCAAAAGCTGAAAGCCAAAAGCCAGAAGCCAAGGAGCAAAAAGCCAAGGGGGCTTCAAGTCAGTCCCCTTATATACACCAAGGTAATCCAACAGGTCCAAACAGAGTGTAGAAGGCGGTGCCACACCCTATTGCAGGTATAAACAAAGATTACATCAAGGACTAATCCTGAGATTATCTTTTATGTAAAACACTGGAGAGAGAGAGCTGATATAAAGTAATACATTTTAATTTCATGAGCTTCATGTAATCTAGATGGTACCCAAAAGGTCCTTCTTATTTATTATCTGCACCAGAGTGACTCTGAATATCTTGTTCTCTGTATACTGAAAGGGTCACACTCGCCTGCTTGAGAGAAAACTAGTATGATCCTTCCTATAGCCTTCCTATAGTCTCAACGCAGCCAGAGTGGTAGTCTCCTGGTAAATTCTAACTGTCCCATGCTGGGTGCAGTGGGTATAAAGAGGAGCTGTGCCCAATCTAGAAAACATAGAAGTCTTAGTAGATGTATAAGTTGAAGTTATTCAGTCAAGGTGACTTCTGTAACTGCCACACCCTCTAGCAGTGTTTACATAGAAGAGAGGTCTCATTAGAATTAACCTTGGCTTAATTAGATTAAGCTGTGAGTGGGCAAAACACCAACGCTCCCAGATTAGCTAAATATGTCATCCAACAGAGTTTGATTCTTTTTAAAATTAAATAACTATGATTTATAAAGTAGTTGATAGTTGAATTTTAAACATATACTATTTCAGCACCAATCCCACCACCAGTGTCAGCTCCCATATTGCAACCCCACCCCCAAACTCCACCCCATCCCTGATTGTTAACTTGACAGACACATTATGAAGTTCCAGTGGTTGCAATTTAGATCTCATATTTTCATTGCTGTTGAGTCAGTGTTTTGGATATATCATCCATATCACCAGTATTATTATTATTATTATTTTTAAGTATTTTATTATAGTTTGCTGCAGGTTGACTTTTTAGGTTGACCTTGCGACCACTCACTACTTCGGACTAACCTTTGATTCTGTGGAGACTGAAGCAGTCATCGAAGCCCCTAGCCAAACAGGGTGTTCAAACCCAATACGTCCAAGATCCTTCCGTATTACGGATTCACCACCAGGATCTCACCATTCTACAAAGAAGTGATCATTGATGTCAAAAGAGAGGTTCGACAGGGTGATACCATTTCACCAAAACTCTTCAGCATCACCCTTGAGAACATCATGCGACAATTAGAATGGGAAGGAATGGGAGTGAAGATAGATGGTCGGCAACTACACCACCTCCCACTTCGCTGATGATATCATTCTAATAACACAAAACATTAGCCAAGCAGCACAAATGCTGACTGACTTCTATCGAGAATGTAGATAGGTCTACAGCTGAATCTAAAAGAAAACCATGTTTATGAAAAATGAACTAGTTCCAGAGGCCCCATTCACTCTCAATGGAACAAACATCTCTGAATGCAGCAGTTATGTGTACCTAGGTCGAAATCAACATGATGAACGACTTAAAACCTGAGCTGTGCAGGAGGAAGAGAGCGGCATGGAATTCCTTCAAAGGCATCGAAGAAATAGCTAAAAGGACAAAGAATCTCCGGTTCCGGGCACATCTCTTTGACTCCACCGTTCTCCCTGCATTAACATACGCCTCAGAGACCAGGGCCCTACGAAAGCAGGATGAGAATGCTATTCGGGTTGCCCAGAGAGGAATCAAAAGAGCTATGCTTGGAATATCACGCCTCACTCAAGTGAGAGAAGGAATCAGAGTTCTGACCTCCGTCGCTATTCCAGAATCAGGGATGTTGTCTCATTTGCCAAGGCATCGAAAATCAGATGGGCTGGACATGTAATGCAATTTGGAGACAACCGCTGGACTAGAGCCATTACCGACTGGATCCCACGGGATGTCAAAAGATCATGTGGCTGCCCACCTACAAGATGGTCAGACTTTATTGTCAAGAATCTGAAGGAACGGTTTGAGGCTCTTCATATTCCTGAATCAACCACATGCCATTAGGCTACATTAGCACATGATAGGGTCCAATGGAAATGTTTCTGGTGCCCACTCGAGCAAATCAATGAATAACGGGATTCGGGTGATCAAGTATTTTATTATACCACCATGAGACACACAATCACAAAGATACACAATTAAAAGTTTATACCTGGGTTTTGGTCTTACAGTGTTTCAGCACCCATCCCTCCACCAGTGCCCATCTCCCACCACCAACTACCGGTTCCCTCCCCCCTCCCCCAGCCCGCCTCCATGGCAGGTTCCCCATTTCTTTCCCTTTCTCTCTCTCTCTCTCTCTCTCCCTGCCTTCCCCTCCAGACTATGGACTACAGAACATACATTAAAGGGTTGTCATGTGTATCCTTTTGCCTGTATTTAATGCTCAGTTCTAGGTTCACCAGTATTATTGAACCCTGATGCCCATTACTGTCCATTCTCTGAATTTGATTCCTGATACCGAGCACTGGGGAAAGGGGCCCCTATGACAAGTGTTTGCTGAGCAACTCTTATGCATCAGCTATAGCCTTGCTAGGTCATAAAATAAGACAAAATCATCTAAGTGTTTTGAATATTCATTTTGGCCTTTTATGTTGTTCTTAGGTCCTTTTCAAGAATGTAAGGAAAGTCAAGATATGTGAACACTCACTGGCATGTGCAGTAGAATTTGTCCCTGTTAGGATATAAAAAAACATGATACCAATATCCAAGGCTAGACAAAACATGGATCAGGTGGTCTTGTCAGTGGGTAGAACCTATTGCAAGTGTATGGGAGTCAGAGGTTAGGCAATACAGAATAAGGAACAGTGTACTAATAATCTTTGTACATGATAATACGTAGAACTGAGCATTGAAAGTAGACAAAAAGGATATACATGATAACCTCTAATTGTATTACAAGCCACAGAGTGTAAAAGAAGGAAGAGAGAGAGATAGAGAGGTGGAAATTGCCTGCCACAGATGCAGGCTGGGGAGGGGGAATCATGGGACATTGGTGGTGGGAAATGGGTACTGGTGGAGGGATGGGTGCTGGAACACTGTATGACTGAAACTCAAATATGAACAATTTTGCAACTGTATATCTCACGGTAGTATAATAAAAAATTTTAAAAAAATAGGGGCCGGGCGATAGCCCAGCGGGTAGGGCGTTTGCCTTGCGCGGCCGGCCTGTGGCGGCCTGGGTTCGATTCCCGGCATCCCATATGGTCCCCGAGCACAGCCAGGAGTGATTCCTGAGTACAGAGCCAGGAGAACCCCTGAGCATTGACGGGTGTGACCCAAAAAAAAAAAAAAAAAAAAAGAATTTGTCCCGTTAGATCCATGGCTTGTTGAGAAAAATGAGACAAAGAGAGGTAGATTAACTTGCCAAAACTCATACAGTTAGTGGCTGGCAGAGCAGAGAGGCTTCAGAACAACAGTGTCCTTAATCTCAAAGCAATATTATCTCTGTTTCATCTATATTAGTGCTAAGCCCCAAAATAGTGCTTTATAAATATTTCTTCGTGTCTGGAGAGATAGTTCAACAGGTAGGGCACTCACCTTGCACATAGCTAACCTGGAGTTGATCCCCAGCACCTCATATGGTCCCCCTGCACCCAGCAGGAGTAGGCAGAGGCAGAAGTAAGCCCTGAGCTCCACCAGGAGTGGCCTAAAACAAAGCCTGTAGCACATTGTGAAGCTGGCAAGTGTGCAAGGAGTAAGGAAAGAATGAGTGACAGCTCTGCCTGAAAGCAGAGGCAGAGTAAGCCCTGAGCACCAGCAGGAGTGGCCTAAAAAAAACAATATGATTTTCCTTTGAGCCAAGGCCAGGGAAGTCGACTGGAAATATCAGCCATGCACAGGGCCTCAGGTCAGATCCCCAGAACAGTAGAGCTCCTTCCTGAGCACTTCCAGCTGTAGCTCTGAAGGTGCTTGCACAGTTGGGAGCCCCCACCCCAGCCCAAGTAAAAAATAAACAAAAATATTTCTCAAATTATGAGAAATACAGAAAGCGCAGGTTACAGTAAAAAAAAAATCGCAGGGGCTGGAGTGATAGTATAGCAGGTAGGGCGTTTGCCTCGCATGTCATCGATCCCTGGCATTCCATATGGTCCCCCAAGTACCACCAGGAGTAACTCCTGAGTGCAGAGCCAGGAGTAATCTCTGAGTATTTCTGGATGTGACTCCAAAAGCAAAATAAATAAATAAATAAATAAATAAAATAGATAAACAAATGAATAAATAATAAACCTTTAAAATTACAGTAAGCAAATGGGTTGAAGAGATAATGAGGGGCTTGAAACTCTTGCTGTGGCGTCCTGCCCATCCCAGTTTTATCCCCAGGCACCACAGGGCTCTGAGCACAGAGCCAGGAACAGCCCCTGATCACACAAATAAATTCTATTTGACTGATGGTGACCAAAAGATCTTGAAACCAATAGATGTTCTGACAGACAGGACTCTCGGCTCCCAGGAAGCTTTCATGCAGAGCCTGGACGTTGAATTCAGTCTGTGCAGTTCAGTTCTGTGTTCATGTGCTCATGAATCCTTTGCCAGGTGTGTCCTCCATACTGAGGCAAGAGAGAATATTCAGGAAGGGCAGCTTAAAGGCAGCCAAGGAAACTGGCAGAGCCAAGACGCTGGGACTCCACTGCAGCTGTCACTCATTCTTTCCTTACTCCTCGCACACTTGCCAGCTTCACGTGCTACAGGCTTCAGAATGACAAATGTCTCTGTGGTCAAGAGCTTTCCAGCGCTGCACAGGAACGGAGAGAAATGGGTTAGAGATTGTGATATCACTATTGGGGAGGGGGAAGAGAATTGACAGAGATTTTATACATTTATGAAAATAAATGTGTATGTAAAGACACACATTCATACTTACATGTCATTATATATACTTTTGAGTATGTGATAGGTTTGAATTAAGCATATAATATATATGTATAGTTATATACAGATATATGTTTTACTTATTTTCCAATGCTTATACTGAATTTTCCATTCTAGCAATTCTATTTTTAATTTCCCAAGACTGCTTGTTCTCTGTTCTTTCTTTATTCATAACATTTTGATGCTGTCCTTATGAATGCAATATCTCCCTTAAACATTCAGACGATTTGTGTTCTCTTTAACTTTCTGTGTTTACTCTGAGAACCCATTATGTTTGTTTTCTTGGTGTCTATTATTAAAGTTCTGGAAACCCTTGGGGATTCCCTCATAATTATGGATGAGCAGCTGGGAGGCTGAGTGGGAATGCTCTGTCTGATGGGAGTATTTTAGGGGATTGTTGCGGAGTTGCCTCAAATGCTGGAAAATGTGTAAATCCATTCTGTAGAGGTGCTTTCTTTGCAGTCATTCTATTTCGTGAAGCTTTAGGGTCGTGAGAGTACAGTAGGTAGGGCACTGGCTTTGCACACAGCTAACCCAAGTTCAGTCCTCAGCATTCCATACAGTCCCCAAGTACTGCCAGGAGTAACTTTTGAGTGTAGAGCAGGAGTAACCCCTGAACGTTACCTGATATGACCTCCAGATAAACAAACAAACAAACAAATCTTAAAAGAAACAAAGCAAACAAATAAGAAATTTCATAATTCCTGTCTGGGGAGGAAAAGACTCAACTGAAAGGAAGTCATGTGTGGGCCTGTTTGGGTATATAATATTTATTGATTAAGTGTTCCAGATACAGAGCTTTTTGATCAATCCCACCTTTTGGTGTAATAATCAAAATCTTACTTACAGCTTGTTTTCTGTTGGGCGTTAATCTAATTGCTTTACATTATTTAACTTATTTAATCATCCCTATTAACTTATGAGGTCACAGAAGAAGAAACTGAGGTTACAGGGATATTAAGGTAAGTCGTTTAAGGTCACAGTGCTAAATTGTGAAGCAGGATTTGAGCCCAGGCGCTTGACAAAATGTGAGTTAATAATTGCAATTATGCAATTCTACATCTTAGATGGGAAAATGATTGGCTGGTGTTTAAGCAGTGGTATTTCTGAGGGTGCCCCAAAACTGGAAGCTCCCTGGAGGCAGGTCTCTTGTCTGTACCACTGAACACTCAAGTTCTGGCACAGTAAAGAATACTTTTTCATGGAATGAATGAGCATATAATGCTTTTCACACAGAAAAGGCACATGTCTACTGGGAGTTGGCCAAGTAAAGGAATGTGTGGTATGTATACCGTATGAGGTCCTCTGTTTTTCTTTTGATTGCTAAAACTCGTTTTTCCTTTTTAGTTGGGGAGAGCATATCTGAAATTGGAGAAGTGAGACAGGGCACAGTTTTTCAGCAGTCTGTCTCTCCCATAATTGGTTTTCTTGTTCTTAATTCAAACACTGCTACTTGTGAAGTGAGCTTATTAAGTTTTCTCAATATTGTGTTCTTTGAATCAACAATCCTATCATGAACTATTATCTGAAATTCAGGACAATCCACACCATTCCTGTTAGAAAAAAATGTAAGGTTTAGGCTTGATTTTTCAGTTGTTTTTTTGGAATAAATACTCCAACTATTCTTTTCCTTACAGAATGGTTCTTAGTTTACAATGATTATTTAAAGCATGATTTCCTGAAATGGAACATTGGGGGTAGTGGCAGTGCACATGTTTTATATGCTTGAGTAAAAAAATAATTGGGTCTTATTTCAAGGATTTATTGCTGTTTTGACAATGCACTTATATTGTCTGCTGAAATGTTTTTGTGAAATGGGTGCATGAATAATCAGGATATAAAGCTCTATTGCTAATGTTGCTAATATTTATTGGAGGTTTAGGAGCAGCAACCATTACCTTTTATTTGCTCCACTTTCATGGAGCTCCAGTTTTATCAATGGCGCATGTGAATGAAAACTATTTTATTACTTAAAAAAATTAAAAATTTTTATTAAAGCCCCATGATTTACTAAGTCACTCATAGTTGGGTAAGAAAAACATTCTAAATGTATTTTCCATAATTTGAAAGTTTGATTGTCTTAGTCTCTTCACTCTGCTGTTGTGGAATACCATAGGCGAGCTAAAACTGACAGAAGTTTATTTCTCCTAGTTTTCAAGGTGCAGAATTCCAAGATCAAGGTGCTTATAAACTTGGTGCAAGATGAGGGTATCCCAGCGCATTCCTGGCCATTTTCTATCTTCACCTGGCAAGAGAGACAAAAGGCACTCAAGGTTCCTTTATACTAGTACTAATTCTGCTTCTAAAACCTCCGTCCTTGTAACCCAATCACTTGAGCCTCACTCTACAATGCCATCAACTTGTGGCGTAGGTTTCAACACAAGAGTTTTGAGAGGACACAGTTACTCGGTCCATAACAATGACTCTCTTAGCTTTTATTTTTTTAAATTAAAAAAGAAGGAATCAGTTGACTGAAAGAAAAGTATAATATATAGTGGAAAATACACTATTTTTAAATGATCAGCCATCAGGAAATGCTTGATTATAAGCTGCCAAAACCCTTTTCCTCTATATTAGGCAAAGCAGGAACGATTCATGGGAAATTATGGAAGCTAATGCAGAGAGCACAGAGGATGATTGCAACCAAGAACTAGAAAGCGGAGTCTGAGACACGCTCCTTCTGCAACCCCTGTCCCTTCTTCCTTCTGTTCTTCCACAGACCTCATAGGCCAGCGCTGTGGGTCAAACAGTGAGACGACACACACCTCTCAAGAGCTCATATTCTGTAGGAAGAGGCAGATAAGAAAGTCAAAGCCAAAGGAGGGTAAGGTTATATCTGTCCACATTTAAAACTTTTTTTATTATACCACTGTGCGATATACAATTAAAAAAGATGTTCATGCTACAGGGTGCTAATAATTGTCGAGGGTACTAGTGCCAACCTGGAACTGAGCATTAAATAGAGGCAGGGGGATACACATGACAACCTTTTAATGTATGTTCTGTAATCCATAGTCTGGAGGGGAAGGAAAAGAGAAAGAGAGAGAAAGGAAAAGAAGTAAAGAACCTGCCATGGAGGTGGGCTGGGGAAGGGGGGGGGGAACCGGGGATGTTGGTGGTGGGAGATGGGCACTGGTGGAGGGACGGGTGCTGGAACACTGTATGACCAAAACCCAAACATGAACTTTTTAATTGTATATCTTTTTATTTGTATATCTCACGGTGGTATAATAAAATACTTAAAAAAAAAAGATGTTCATGCTTACCAGTGTTTTACTAAATGTGTGAAATGGTAATGGCAGATTAAAACTCACCATTGAATATACACAAAGAGACTTAAGTTTTAAACTTTAAATATCTGCAGGGCTAGCCACAATGTGTAAAACAAGAGGGAGAAAGATGCAGAGACAGAGAGAGACAGAGAGAGAAAGAGAGGAAACAGGGCTACCTGCTGTTGAGGCAGCCTGGGGGGGTGGAGTGGGAGGGGGTGGGGGTACATTGGTGGTGGAAATGGGGCACTGGTGGAGGGATGGGTGCTGGAATATTGTATTACCAAGAACCAATTATGAACACCTTTGTAATTGTATGTCTCACTGTGGTATAATAAAAAATTAAAAAAAAAAGATGTTCATGCTTGGGTTTCAGTCATACATTGTTTCAGCACCTGTCCCTCCACCAGTGCCCTATTCCCACCACCAATGTCCCAAATTCCCTCTCCCTCCCCAGCCTGCCTCTATAGCAGGCACTATTTATCTCTCTCTCTCTCTCTTCTCTCTTCTCTTCTCTTCTCTTCTCTTCTCTTCTCTTCTCTTCTCTTCTCTTCTCTTCTCTTCTCTTCTCTTCTCTTCTCTTCTCTTCTCTTCTCTTCTCTTCTCTTCTCTTCTCTTCTCTTCTCTTCTCTTCTCTTCTCTTCTCTTCTCTTCTCCATTGTGGCATTGTGGCTTGCCCTTGTCTGTCCACAGTTTAAAAAGAATCTACTTATTCAACAATAACAATTTCCTTTGAGAGATAGAAAATAAAGTTCTTTATTAGCCTTCTTATTTTATTGTTTCTTCAGAAGGCCTAGGTTGATCTTTTGCCTAAGTCCCATAAGTCAATTAAAAAAATATATGCACACTTTAAAATCACAGAATTGTTTCCATTGACATTTTTTGGATGAACATGACAAAATAACTGACCAGAATTAAGGGAAAAATCGGGATTTGTGGCTGCTGAGTCTTTTTTGCTTTGCTGTCCCTCTCCCAGGAGTCTGCTTTCTCCTCTCCTCCCTCTCCTCCTTCCCCAACTCCGGCTCTTCTCACTTCAAGAAACTGAAGGTAAGGAACTGATTTTTTTTCTACTCTCACACACTTTGACTTCTGACCCTGTCAGCTGTGACAGGAAGGTACCTTTCTCCAGAAAGCACCTTTTGTCTGAAAACAGTACCTGGGCAAAAGGCAACCCTGGAAGGGTTTACTAAAGCTATTGCAACCTTCATATTCTTACTTCTTGCTCATTAGAAAGAGAATAGGTTAGGTGTATTTGGCTAAGTTGATTTTAGTGATTTATTGGGGGATAGCTTTGTTATAGGCCTAAAAGAGTAATGACATTAGTCTGAGTTTTAGCTTAGAGCATTTGCATTCTATAGCTGCAGTGAAAATACCTTTTATTAGGCTCAATCATTCCAAGGAGTTTGTGTAGAAGGAAAAACAAATGGAGTGGGGAGAGAGAGGGAGGGAGGAAAGGAGAGGAAAGAAGAGGAGAGAATGGAGAGGAGAGGGGGAGGGGAGAGAGAGAGACAGAGAGAGAAAGAGAAGAAGCGCTCTTTCTATAAGTGGTGGATCTCTCTGAGCACAGAAAGCATCGTTTCTTACTGGGAGTTCTGAGTAGTGATGTTCGCACAAGAACTGATGAGTTAATGGCCCAGTAGAGGAATACTCTGAAATTCCATTGCTTCTGGCAGCACGAGGCAGGGGATTTCAGAGATTAATGAAGCAATGACTTATCCTTTATTACTACTGGCAAGTGTCTGCACCATTGAATTGTTCATGTTGCCATGTTAATCCTATTGCCATGCCCAAGGTATCTTGATTTGGAGCTTGGGTTTATACTGAGATGTGGTCTAGATTTCTACTCTTTCATTAGCTGTTTGTGTGACCACAGGGCATGATGAATGCACATCTTTATGGAGTCCTTGGGAAGAATAGCGAGTCTTAGCAATAGCACATAGAGCAAGGTCCCTGCCACAAAGTAGACTTGGCACAAAAGTCTTTATCATTTATAGAAGGAACGATAGGAATGGAACACTCCTGTCAGAGCAGAATACTGCAGTGCATCATCTTGAGAGAGAATAGAAAGCCATTTAGGGAATAAAAGAACATCAAAGGATGGAATTAAGGAACTTTATACAGTGAGACTTTTTACGACAAATCTCGGAAGCTTCTTGGGACCCTGCTGTGGAGTTACATCTCTTAAATGTAATTTTCTCATCTAGAATACAGGGATTATATTTTATATATCACTGTATCACTGTCTTCCCATTCATCATCGATTGGCTCGGCGGGCACCAGTAACATCTCCATATGTTCTGTCTCATGCAAGTAGACCCAAGGGCATCTGCTTGCTCCAGGAACATAAAGAGCCGCAAACCATTCCATCAGGACATGGGAATGAGGTCTATAATTGTTACTGGTATTTGGCATATCAAATACGACACGGGTAGCTTGCCAGGCTCTGCCGTGCGGGTAGCATACTCTTGTAGTCATCTAAAAATCCAGCATTTATTGATGAATCACGCGGCTGTGGCCGTGAAAGCCAGGCTGTGATAGGCTGGTCTGCTGGAGTGGAGTTCTGATGAGGGGGAAGTCCGGATGTGGAAAATGGAGGCCCCTGAGGGAGTGGGGGGGTCGTCTGGCTTGTTGTGAGGCTCTGCTGGGGTGGTGGGTCAGGGCTAGAACCTGCCATCCCTCCTGGGTGCCTCATGAGCGGCTAGGCACAGGGAGAGTCAGTAGCAACTCTGCCCCATGTCTGCGAGTCTCTTAATAGTATATGACTTAGTTACAGGATATGACCTTGACTATAAATAATTGATGATTCATTTATCTAACATTTATTCATACAGAATTTTATTATTAGTAAATCCACCTATTATTATGAATATTCTTTATGAGAAATTATCACAATAACTGTTATATTTAGATGTATAAGTTATTCAAAAAGCAATAACTACTTGGACTATTCTGTGGTAATCCTTTCACTTTTCTAAAGTAAAATGTAGAATTCCTGAAATTAAAATCTATTTCAATTAAATCATTATCACTGTCACTGCATATATGAGATTAGTCTAAGATAGATCAAGAAAATGCTAAGCATGAGGCTTGCTATATAGTAGCTATTAAAGAACTTTGTTGATTAATAATAGCTGAATATCATTTCTCATATGAAAGAGGCAGTGTAGCTCAGGGGAAAGAGTTACTTCTTGCATTCCTGGAATTGCACCAATTTAGTAATTACTCTATTTGCTAGGGCAGAGACTGACCCTGTCTAAATTTAATTATGATGCTTCAACAAAGTTTGCTAGATTTAGTCTGACAAGGACCGTTTTCAAACATCCCTAGGTTATTAATACTCTTGGACTTGAGTCTTAGGAACACCATCTTTCATTTTGCTTTGAACATCTCACTATCCTATTAAAAATAGTATATATTGAATCATACGTAAAATTTTATTATTCTCCTTTTTTCTAAGTTCAATCACTTAGGCATTGGTAAAATTTACATTCTGAGTTTTGTTCAAAGTTCATGAGGATGGCTTCACAATGAATTATTCTTGCCAAAATAGCTTATGTGGAATTGAATCACAAGAAAACAATCAGATTAACTCAGAAAATGGCACTTTTGCAAAATATCTACTCTGGACATTAAAAAAAACTCAAACTTGAAAAATCAAGCAAAAAAGAAAAAACAATGTTGGAGGCAGAATTAGTTTGAAATAAACTATATATGCAGAATAAACATGTAATGCATGAACCTTGAATGAATAAAAATAATGCTTCTCTCTTAAAACACTATGGGACAACTAAGCAAATTTGAGTATGGCTTATATATTAGAAAATATTATTAAATAAATTGAATTTCTTGAGTATGACAGTGGTGTTGTAACTATATCACAACACCTAAGTTTTAAAGGGATAAAAGCTTTAATATTTAGGAGAGGTGTAAAATTTTTGCATTTAACTTTCAAGTGATTCAATAAAAGTATAGAAATGTGTGGCTTATGGGCTGGAGCACATGTCTTGCATGCAGGAGGCCCTGTTTCAATCTCTTGAATAGTTGGACCATGAAAATTGCTGACAGTTTGCTTAACCTATAGGAAAGGTTTATAGGTGTTTGTTGGATTTTTTTTTAAGTTTTAAAGTTTTAAAGATAGAAATCTGGGAGAAAACATTCATGGAAGAAAATCAACCAGTCAATCTAAATTTCTTCTCCAACCAGCGTCCAGTGAGGTGCTCACCCCATCTCTCTGCCATGCACCCTCATCATCTCAGGACTGCCAACACGGGGACCAAGAGTCCCAGCAGGTAGAAAGGGCAGGGAGGAACTTTGGTTCTCAGCCAATTCTCACCTGGGAAGTTCTGTTGTTCACAGCCCTTCAGCTGAACATCAGGAGTTGGAAATAGGTGTTGCGAAAAGGCTTGCTCAAAGAAGGAAAGATAACAACAACAACAAGAGCAACAACAACAACAACAACAACAACAACAACAACAACAATAATAATATGATACTAACACAAACATGTCTTTGAGAGAAAAAAAATGAGAAAAATAAAAACCCCAGAGGTGAAAGTTCTTTTGGTTTTCAATAGGTAATCAGTTTCTTAAGCAGTGTGCATATCACCGTTCTAAGATAAAAACATACAAAATGAAAAGACCCAAGTGTTTTCATATAGATTTTCTGAGGAGATAATATTATGTGGACTTAGATCTTAGGTTAGATTAATGATGTATCTCAGGGAAAGGAACTTCTTCTCAAGAACGGCTTCATTAAAGGAAGATGGGTCCTGGCGTCAGTCAACCTGGAGCACAATGACCATGTTCGGAAGGAGTTTGAGATCTTAATGACTTGACTCCTTCATATCCACTGGTGTCAAATTTAAAACCAACCACACAAAATGTGGGAGCAAAAAGTAGTTCAGTAAACAAACTTATTAATAGAAGTGAAATCCCACAGGGAACACAGATACACACAAGTCAGTGGGATATTAAATTCCTGTGATAAGTTAACATGGATTAAGCAAAACTTTTTTATAGTGCAAGTTCTTAGTATCAAATTTTGAAGCACAGCAACATCTAATAATATAATTATTTATATATATGATTAACCATTTATAATAGGTTGCAAGTAATGTTAGAGGAGATCTGGGAGGAAGACATTGATTCATTCCATTAATACATTGATATTCACTCACGCCTAGTTTAGAAGCTAAGTCAGGGGACTCGCCACTGGAGATCACTACCTCACTCTCAGCAAGGTAGATTTGAGTGGTTACTTGATGAGTTACAATAGAAAATATTCTATAAAAGAGTAGCTTGTAGATCTGATATCTGGATCTGCTTGGCCTTTGGAGACAAGAATAATCATAGAAAAATTCATCAAATGTAGGGCCAATTTGAATATATGTATTCGAATTTTCTCATTGCACAAATGCTTAGTTTCTAAGATAATGTCTTAAATTCTGAAAGTTGGGACTTCTTTGGTTTGAAATACTTCTGGCCTGGTACTCCCAGAGTGACTGACTGGCTGTGTTTCTATGCGCATGATAGTGGATGGGAAGGAAGCTAATATTGTCCATATTCTATTCCACCGGACTAGGAGCACAGCTTCCAATGCTAGTATTAGTTTCTTGAGTTCAAGGTCAGGCTCTGCCACTAAAGTGGCTGGGTGGTCTTGGGAAATTTATCTAACTCTTCTAAACTTGGTTTTCTCTTTTGTATAAGAATAATAGTGGAATATCTTGACTTCATTTTTATTGAATTCTGAATGAGATTATGCAGGCGCAGTATACAGTGGAAAGTAAGTCCTCAAAAGATATGAACTATTTTATGTTTTTTTAATTTTCGTGAAATCTAATGAGCAGGTTGTCGATCACCCACAGTCTCCTTTACTTTAGGCATTCCCATTGCTTTCATGCTTATTTCCCAGGTTGAATACAGAAGATCTCTGATTTCATGCTGAAGGCATTTGTCTTTTAATCTTCTATGTACAGTAATCACAAAGGGCTTTATCACAAGTATAAAAAAGATTTTAGTTGCTGTATGAAAGCCCAGATTTGGTATTTGAAAAGAGATTTAAGGGCATCAGCGATTAATTTATGAAAACTGAGGTTGTTAGGGCCCAAAAGATAGCTCAAGAGACTGAGTACATATTTACATGTGGGAGACTCACGTTCAGTTTCTGGCACCACATGTTTCCCTGAGCCCTGCCAGGAGCAGCCCTCTGAGTACAGAACCAGAAGTAGTTCCTGAGTACCACTGGCTGTGGTCCAAAAATCAAAGAAAAGAGAAAAGAAAGACATAGAGTCAGGTTTAAAAGTAAGTTCAGTTCATACACACACACACACACACACACACACACACACACTTGAGTCATCTTTTCTGTGACTAAATATCTGGGTTGACTGTAAATAAGCATGCCATGAGAACGGTTAGGGCTGTCTCTGAGTTTACTAGGTTTATTTTTCCTAGTGACTGTGAAATACATGGAAATCTGTATTTATTTATTTCTGGTCAATACTATAGTTGTCCCAATATTTATTTCTCTCCCACCTTTATTTATTTTTTTAAATTTTTTTTATTTTTACAATTACAATGATATACAATTAAAAAGTTCATATTTGGGTTTTGGTCATACAGTGTTCCAGCACCCATCCCGCCACCAGCGCCCATCTCCCACCACCAACGTCCCTGGTTCCCTCCCCCCCATCCCTCAGCCCTCCTCCATGGCAGGTTCTTTATTTCTTTCCATTTCTCTCTTTCTCTTTTCCTTCCCCTCAGACTATGGATTACAGAACATACATTAAAGGGTTGTCATGTGTATCTTTTTGCCTGTATTTAATGCTCAGTTCTACCACCTTTATTTTTTATGGAGGAACCTTGACTTTTAGTTGGGAATAAGTTTAATCAGAACATAGGCTACACATCCCAGGCTCCCTTGCAGGTTTTTTTTTTTTTCTTTTTGGGTCACACCCAGAAATGCTCAGGGGTTACTCCTGGCTCTTTGCTCAGAAACTACTCCTGGCAGTGCTCGGGGGGACAACATGGGATGCCGGGAATTTAACCGGGTTGACTGCATGCAAAGTAAACACCCTCCCGCTGTGCTATTGCTCTGGCCCCAATTTTTTTAAATAACACATACTCATTGTAATTTTTTTTTAATTTTTAAAATTATTTTGCTCTTTTTGGGTCACACCCGGCAATGCTCAGGGGTTTCTCCTGGATCTGCACTCAGGAATTACTCCTGGCGGTGCTTGGGGACCATATGGGATGCCGGGGATCAAACCCAGGCAGCACAGACCACAATCGCCCTACCCGCTGGGCTATCGCTCCGGCCCCTCCTTGCAGCTTTATATGACCTTGTTCCAGCCAACCAAAGAGTTGTAATATATCTCTATCTCTATGTCTATCTCTATGTCTATCTCTATGTCTATCTCTATGTCTATGTCTATGTCTATCTCTATCTCTATCTCTATCTCTATCTATCTCTATGTGTGTGTGTTTCATTGTTGTTTTTGTGCTGCACCAGGTAGTACTCAGGGATTACTCCCAAGTCTAAGCTCAGGGGTCACTCCTGGCAGGACTGGGGGACCATATGAGGTGCCAGGATTGGACTTGGGTCTGTCACATGCACACAACTGTTCTACCCACAGAGCTGTGTCTCCAGCACCTAATTGTGTTTTTGAAAGGAAGGATGTGCATAGATTTGCATGCTTTCCTTCCTTTCCATAGTCTGTCATTATGGATAAAGACAATGTGGTGAGCAAGCTGCTCATGTAAATGAGAGTGCCCCCGCCCCCGGAGAAAGATGGACAGAACATGTGTTTGTGACATTTTGGGATGATCATATTATATGAGAGAGAGGGAAATAAGCTTTGATTTTGTTTAACTTATGGTTATTCAGCTCCCATTATTATGGTCATATCTAGATAATAAATAACACAGACTAGAATAATTATAGTATCAAAAGTGTCTGCCACTCCTCTTTGTAGTTTAATTCTTAGAAAATAATGTTAAGTTTTGTGTGTGTGTGTTTTAATCTGTGTGCAAAAATTCCATTAAACACAGTGAATGTATTGAGATTGCCAGGCATGCACACATGTACTATATATAAATCATAATTCCTGAATTGAATGAATGTACAGCACAACATCAGAAAATCTATATAGTACAAGGTACTATTTGGCCAAATAAACAAGATAATAGACAATAGAAATTTTCAGAAAGTCTGTTTTTCATTTTGAGTCCAGTGAATTACCCATTAGATATGAAGACAGTTTCCAGATGATAAGAAACTGACTTCTCTCAATTTTCTCTGAATTGCTTACAATACAGTTTCTTTCTTTTGGAGCTAAACACGGTGGTGTTTAGAAGCTACTCCTGGCTTGGTCCTCAGAGGATAAAGCTACAGTCAGTCACATTCAAGGCAATACTGTTCTCCTTGTTACTATCTTTTCTTTCCTTACAGCTTAATTTCTTAAACTGTGGGTTGCAACCTTAGATGAAGTGTGTAATTTTTTATGAGCCACACCGAGCAGTGCTCAGAGATTACTCCTACCTCTGTACTCAGGGATCACTCCTAGCCGTGCCCAGGGGATGTATGGTATGTTGGGGATTGAACCCAGGTAGGCTGAGTACAAGGCAAATGCTCTACCACTGTTACTGTTGCTTTGGCCCCAAGAATATTTAACTTTGAAGAAAATTATTTTAACATCTCTGAGGAAAGTAGTGGGGAGCTGTGGATAACCCCATAAATGTCCTAGAAACGATTCTTTCTCTAAACTCTGGGCTTTTTCACTCTCCTGAAAGCCTCTGTGCTTGCAGTTATTGGGGAGCTCTTGGGGTCCCCAACAGTATCAGGACAGAAATTCTATTCTACCTCCAAGGCTGCCAGGGAATGGATCAAATCTCACGAGTCCAGTGCAATTCCAAAAAGATTTTTAATAGTACAAAAAGCTCTAGCACCGCAATCCAATAATGATGAAAGAACTCTAGCTTTGGTCAGAACTTAGACCATACCCAAGAGCCCAAGTCTCCCACCAAAGAGGAGCCTACCAGAAAGAGAGAGAGTCCCACCAAAGTAGATCCCAACAGACAGGAGTACTACCAAAGAGGATCCTACCAGAAAGGAATCCCACCAAAGAGAGAGCAGTACCTCAAGTCAGTTTCCTTAAATACACAAAAGTAATCCTAACTTCAGGGAGGGTCCTGTCAACAAAGAACACTAAACATCTTCTAGATATTAGGAGAGTGTAGAAGGGTGGTGCCACACCTTATTACTGGTCTAAACAAAGGATTATGTCAAGGACTAATCCCTTCTTCTGAGATTATCGAGATTATCTTTTATAAAACACTGGAGAGAGAGGGGGCTGGTATAAAGTAATACATCTTAATTTTATGAGCTTCATGTAATCTAAATGGTACCCACAAAGTCCTTCTTATTTATTATCTGCACCAGGGTGATTCTGCATATCTTGTTCTCTGTATACTGAAAGGGTCACACTGGCCTGCTTGAGGGCAAACTAGTATGATCCTTCCTATAATCTTAACCAATAGTCTCAACGTAGCCAGGGTGGTAGTCTCTGGTAAATGCTAACTGTCCCATGCTGGGTGCAGTGGGTATAAAGAGGAGCTGTGCCCACTCTAGGTAACATAGAAATCTTAGCAGATGTATAATAATAAGTCAGAAGTTACTCATTCAGAGTCAAGGTGACTTCTGTAGCTGCCACACCCTCTATCAGTGTTTACATAGAAGAGAGATCTCATTAGTATGAATCCTGGTTTAAGAACATGTAAATAGATTAAACTGTGAGTGGATAAAACAGCAAAGATCCCAAGCTAGCTAGGCCTGTCATCCAATAGCAATGAGCAGGGTCCCCAGTTTCAGAGTGGGTCATCTTTGAGTCGGAGTTCTCATTCTGATAAAGTTCAGGAGTGAACACAGAGGTGACTAGAAAATTCTGGTTATTCTGTCATTCATACCAAATGACACATAAGAAGAAGCTTTCCTGAAATGATTCTCTTTATCCAATTCTCCCATATGCTTGTACCTAAATCACAGCTTTTGTGATAAATTGGAAATCTATTAAAATTATTCAAGAATAAATTTCTTCATGATTTATAGCTGTATTCCCATTTTATGTAGGAAACATAAAAATTGCTCAGCGGGAAAGGGGTTGTAAGTGGAAAAGTTGAACAAGTCCCGGTTTATAGAACACTTCCCTGTCAGAGGCTCCCCCCCATGGTCTCTTGGCTCTTCCTCCCACCCGCTCCTGAGTCCCCTGCAATTTCGCAAGCATGGCCCTCCTTCATCCTTCCTGGAAGCAAGCTGCCAGCCTGGCTGTCCCAGTTCCACAGACAGAGCAACTGAATCATTTTTCTATTGTTACTGGACCAAAGTTAACCAGTGAGTCATTCTAAAGTCCTAGAACCAGATCCTAATTCTTCTTCCTGGCGTCGATCACAGAGTTAAATGACCCCAAAGGCCCAGAGGATGAGGCCATCCAAGGTTTGAGAGAGGAACACAATTCGTGTAACTGAATGAAAAACAAGCTTTAACTCTCTTTTAAGATCTGCAGGTCTGAAAACAAGAAAAGGGAAACCATGTATCTATGTAAGCTCATCCCCATTATACCCAAGGAATTCTTAACTTCGCTCAGAATGTTCTAGAAACTCTGGTTCAAGGCTACTGTAGTCTTTGGCTTTTAAATAGAAATAAGCTCGTCAGTGGAAGCAATCAGTTTTCTTCATCATACAACAGAGGCATTTATGTGAATTTAGATCTGAGAGGAAACTACATTTCTTTCTTTCCACAAGAGAATCTTTAAAAGTGTCTGGCGGGGTGGGGGTGGGGGGGGAAGAGAAAGATCTGGCTCCTGCAATAAAATTAGTAACACAAGACATTCCAAACACAAGCTGTTCATAGTTAGTAGGGAGATGCTTTTTATGTAGCATTTTCTGCATAGTTTAGAATTTCCTAAAAGCTTCTTTTTCCTTTCCTATGCTTTGCCTCACACGCGCCTCCTTACTTCATTCCCTCAGCCCAGAAACAAGGCGTGGCTGGGAGGTAACTGGGTGCCACTCTCTCCACCCCAGCATCGTCATTGTAACGTGAAGCAAGTCACAACCTTTGCAAGTGAAACTGAGTGGCTTTATCCCTTGTCTCACAGCTATGCGAGAAGGGAGTTTTGCAAAGTACAAGTAGGGCTTTTTATTGGGACCCCAGGAACGCTTATTTTTCTTAAATGTTTCACCAGCATAAACCCTTTGAACCCAGGTAGTTCACTGAGCACCTGCCTGGAACTTGAAGCCTCCAGTTTCACAAACAGCCCTGGTGGTTTTAGGTTCACTAAAACTTGAGTCTTGCTAAGAGGGATCCATAAAGATCCGGGGACGCTCTGAAACCACCCCAATATGCATTCACAGTGTGGGGTGTGCGCCTCTGCACATTATTTTCTTCTTTAAAAATCATTATACTGTGATACCACACACACAAAATTAAAAACACTAAAAAATCATCATTTTTTTTAATCACCTCCCTTCCCCTTCCCTTCTTTGTTGCTGAAGTGGAGATGGATTGGGGCGGGGAGCCCGGAACTGTACGCTGTCTTGGCTGGGGCCCCACCCAGCTTCAGCGGTGGACACAGTGGGTTACAGGGCACCCACACTTCTTCTTGCTGTCCCCTGACGTTTGCACTCCTGTAGTTGCAGAACTCACCGTGGGCGTCACACTCTTAGCTGAGGCGCACAAGTTAGTGTAGCGGTGCCCCCAGGCATCTTTGCAGTGTTCACACGAGTGTTCTTCCTGGCCCTGGTGTGGACACATCTTTTGGCTGTGACTCTGGTTCAATCCCTGGCAGCACACATGGTTCCTTGGAGCTCTGCCGAGCACTGAGCCAGGAGTAATTCCTGAGCACTACCAAGTGTGGTACAAAACCAAACAAATAAATAGATAAATAAACTTTACAGTTAATGATCTATAGCAGGGTATCGTTGCTGGTTGCAGGGCAGGAAGAATGCAGAGAATGGTGGAGAAACGAGGAAGTTAATGGGTTGGAGCAGGCTTGCACCAGGCCAAAGGGATTATCATTTCTCCACCCAACTCTGGGCTCCCTGATGACGTCTTGAACTTTGAACAGGCCAGGGTGGTGAGTATTTACACCATGGAAATTGGGGAATACGATAAATCAAAATTTTGATCTTCTGGAAGCTTGGATACGGAATTTCACTGCATAGTTGTTGCAGATTTGGTGCCAGTTTAAAAACAAAAAGCATGATGTAATCATAAATGTTACTTTAAAAAAGTGGAGTCAGTATTACCTAAAAGGGTGCAGTAGTTTTCTGCGAAAAGGTAGTTGTTACACACTTTTACACACTCACGTAGCCCTAGTCAAGTCATGCTGGACTCTATTTTCTCGGTTACCTGAGTCAGAAGAGTCTATTATATAAGGCATTTGATTCTTTTGTTTAAAAAACTTTTTGATTCTTTACTGCCACAAGTTATAACGCATCTCTTTGCCCATCTGAATTCTCCAGTAAACCAACTTCTGAAAAATCAGGAAACATTGACTGTTTTGTTTTTAGCATAAAAAATCAAGGAAATGAAGCAATATGAATCTAGAACTGAAAACCAACAGAGCAAGCACTGATTAGAAACGTTTATATATTAATGATGAGTGAAAGTGCAAACGTTCAACTGGTAGCCACGTATCATATGACTCTATGATGGACATTTCAGTCAATTGCATTTTGATGATGGCCCAATAGGCTGTACCACATAGCCTGGGTGTCTGGGAGTCTGTACCATCTCGGTTTCTATTACGCTCCGGTTCACACACTGATGAAGCGGCCTAATGGCACATTTTTCAGGATGTAGCTCTATCACTTCAGTGATGCGTGACTGTGGCGCATTCTTCTGGCTCAAACTAATTGCCTTCTAGAATTGAGGGAAGTGTGAAAAGTTTTTGATATCATAGTAGGTTAAAGATAATATAGGCAACTGTTCACCTGACGAAAAGTTTTTTCTTTTTAGTTATCATGAAGTAACAACGTTACTGATGATTGAGTTTTAGGCATACAATGTTCAACACTGATCCCTTCACCAGTGTCTGCTTCCCTCCACCAGTGGTTCCCTTCCCCCACTATTTGCTTCCTACCCTGCTTCTATGAGAGACAATATAAAAATATGTTGCTGCAATGTGATTGAAAGTACTGTTGCTGATAGGGTTTTATACACAACGCTTTACCATCTTTCAGCTCCACCACTTCCTCCTGTTTAAATGCATTGCATCTCTCTGTCCTATGTTTCAGCCCCCTGAAGTGGCATGTCTCCTACTGAATACTGATTCTCATGTTCTTTGTGTCCATGGCCTTTGGGTATTTGTTGTTCCATCATCATGATTATTGATGGCCTGAATATGAGAGAGATCATTATGTTTTGGTCTCGCTTCTTCTGACTAGCTTCACTCAACAGGATACTCTCCATGTCTACCTCTAGGTCTATCTACAGGTTTATCTCAGGATATCGTCTAGGTAGCAGCAAATTTCATAACTTATCTTTTCTCGTGACCAAGTAATATTCCATTGTATATGTATCATGGTTTCCTTATCCAATCACCTATTCTTGGACATGGGTTGTTTCCAGATTTGGGCTATGTGGATAGTGCTGCAAGGAACATAGACTTTTAGGAAGGATCAAGGTGCATTCTCCAAGCTCTATAATTTCCCAATGACCTCACATCATATTTGGGGATTAAATATTGAACTGCTGGTTAGTGAAGGAGAGAGTATGCCCATGTCATAGTAAGACAAATGTAGCAATAAACAGTCTTGGTTTTGCATGATGAGTCATAGACCGTAGGACTAAATTTAATGGGGATAAGTGAAAGGCATTGAATTTGGGGACTAAGACACAATACACAATCTCAGGATGTGACGTGGCTTAGCAGCTATGAGTATGACAAAGGCTGGGAGATTTTGACAGTAAATCCAATGTGAGTCATTGATGTGATGTGATTACCAAGAAAGCTACTGCAATCCCGGATGGCATTAAATTAAGCTTAGTTAGGTCTCTTGGCTTACTGGTTGATGTTTTAGTCTATCTTATGACCGAAACAGAAAGATCTTGTTTGCATCCCTCCTTAAGCCCAGCAGGGCCTGGGGGAGTAACCACTGTGTGATTCAGTCAGGAGCCATACTTGCTTATGAATCATATTTGTGGCTACTTGGAGAGTTAGTTGGCCAGGTGCAGGTGATCTGAATATTTATTTATGTCCCATTGCCACACTGCCTTAATTAGAGAGGTCCTGTAGTGTGCTACTCTTTGGTAGATTCCTTATAGTTCTTCCTTTTCAGATGTCAGGTCAATCCTTTCTGAAACCTGTCCCAATAGGCATACCTGTATATGAGAAAAAGCAAACTAGTATTTCTAGGCCTTCCTCTCTCTCTCTCTCTCTCTCTCTCTCTCTCTCTCTCTCTCTCCTAACTCTGTTTCTCTTCCTCTCTCTCCTAACTCTGTTTCTCTTTCTCTGTCTCTGTCTCTTTCACATACACACACATTTCAAGACAGTGGAAGTGAGTTCTTGCTTTATATATCAGACTTGACTTCTTTTTTTTTTTTTTTTGGTGGATTCTATGCATGGACCTGAGGATATGATGCTGCTCGGACCCTGTGGAACTGGGGATTTTCTGGGTAATCCCAGCAGAGTTTAGGGACATTGGGCTGCACCAGTGATATTTGGGGAATTAAATGGGTCTGGGGATCAAATTGGGGTCATATCCCTCTGATTTCTATTCTTGGCTCAGAAATGATCTCACTTTCCATCTGTGATCCTGGCCAAGTTTCCTAAAATCCCTAAACCTTAGTTTCCTCATCTATAAGGTAAGAAAAAATGATGCCCTCCTAAGAATAAGGATGTAGACACTACATGGGGAAGAAAATTTAGCCCAGAGTCTGATACAGAGACACGTCTCCATAGATGGCGGTCATATTTGCTGTTCTTCTTGTAGTAGATATTGCTATATTTTTTGGAGTTCTGTCATTACTATTATTATTATCAGCGATGATATTTCCCTTATTTCTTTTCCTTTGGTTTATGGATTGGATGGGGAAAATGCTTTATCTCTAATTTATTTAAACTTTCATTGAAATCTGGACTTTCATTATAGAAATAATGCAGTCAACAAATCTTGCTGATAGTAGCATTGTGATTTTGATGCCATAGAAAGAAATCACACATCTTCCAGCAACCTGAAAATTGTTGCAGATATCTCAAAACATTGTTTTTCATCACTGCTCTTTGAAATGGTACAATAGTTTCTTGACCCTTCACCAGATCTTCTTTAAAGGATAACAAAAGAGTAAAAATGTTACTATATCATAAATAGCTGATTATAATTGCCATATTAGTTTTATTCTTCATGACTTAAAGAATTATTGTGAGGGGCCAGGCGATATAGCCCAGTGGGTAGGGCATTTGCCTTGCACACAGCCGCCCATGCTGGCCCGGGTTTGATCCCCGGCATTCCATATGGTCCCCCGAGCACTGCCAGGAGTAATTCCTGAGTGCAGAGCCAGGAGAAACCCCTGAGCATTGCCGGGTGTGACCCAAAAAAGCAAAAAAAAAAAAAAAAAAATTAATGTGAGGTGGGATCCATAGACTTGACCAACCTTCCAGAGGAAATCATGCCACAGAAAAAGGTAAGACTTTAATCTGTGAGTCACATTGTCTCTTAAGTTGGTTAAAAAGAAATGGTGTATTGGCTTTTCATGTAGGGTCAGGTCACTTCACTTCATTCTATTCTCACTAGTCAGTATGTCCAGAGATCCAGAGAGGACTGAGTAAGACCTATTCCAGTAAGCGTCTTGGGAGAAAATAAAACACCCTGTGGATGGGGAAGCAGGCTTGACATTGCAGGGGTGGCCCATTTGGACATGGAATGTGATGGTTGGCAGATCGTAATAAATGACTTGCAACTGGTGGTTTATCAACAGTTCCTTATTCACACCGTCTCTCAATCTAGACCTTTTGGTCTATTTCTAATAGGATTTCCCATTTCCTATTCTTTTCCCTTTCATTCTTGGCTCCTCCCTGCCTCCCTACTCCATACCCACTTTTGTCTTTACTTATTCAAATTCTCTTTTCCTGGGGCCAGAAAGGTAGTACAGCAGGTAAAGGTGCTTTCTTTGTACACAACTGACCCTAGTTCGGTCTCCAACACCGCACAAGGTCCCCTGAGTTCACCAGGTGCCATCCTTGAGTACAGAGCCAGGAGTGAACCCTGAGCACAATTGGGTGTGGTCCAACCCTCCTCCCAAACAACAAAAAAATTATTTTTCTTATTTCTCACTAGGAAAACAGTAGAAAATTCTGAATATAGTAATTGAGCTCACAGTGAACATTCTCCTTATGCCTGACTTTGTATCTTGACACTGACACTTGCTGGCCTGGATGTGCTCTCTCACCTGTTACCCTCCCCTCACCCTACAAATACTCAATTATCTATCTTATCTATCTACCTCTCTCTCATTTCTTTCCCTCTCACATACTCACACCCCAGAAAGATTATATTTCTAATGCCCTCGGCACTTCCAGTTGCCAGTGTACATTTTGGGAGCACACTTGTCTCTCTTTCTTGGAACAGACTAAATTTTCCACTGGCTCTGAGTTTTGAAGCTCTTCTGACTGAGAACCCTCAGGGGACAATGGAGAAATTGTCCAATTTCTCCACCACGGGCTGTATCTGTATTCTCCAAAGAACCTCTTCAATTAAAGACCTCATGGTTATATTTGGCCCAGGTAACTCCTGTTAGGAATTTCAAATTAAATGTGGCAAGGGAATGGAAATTGGGAAAAGAAAGACCAGATATTAAAAGGAGTGGGTCTCATTCAGCTGCCGTTTACAGATCATAGAACATCGCTGTTTCCTAGGGAGACAGAAAGCAGAGAATCCGCAGCGACAGATGATAACTCTTCTTCAATATCTGGGAGTTAATCTAAGCTTATTTCCAACGGGGAGTGTCAGCTGAAGGCTCTTATTTCTCAAAACTGCTGGCAAGTGTGGCTTCATGCACAGATAGTTAGTTGTCTTTCTGTATTTGACTGTGCCATGAAAAATCCTTAAAAGGGTTCAAACACAGCCATTCCACAATTAGAGTTATGACTTGAAATTCTCATTCCTGTGAGAATTGACTCACAGGATTTAATTTGCACTCAAGTGTGGATGACTTACCAGAGATGTTTTCTTTCTTCCAAAGGGTTTATTAAATAAAGAATAATAAAAAAAGGATTTATTACATAGAGAGTGAGAAGGGTGTGGGGCAGCAGGGAAGAAGGGAGAAGAGAGGGCAGCTGGGGAAGAAGAGAGTTTTGAGAGGGATTGAGTGGAGAGACATAGAAATAAAATGCTGGCAACTTTATAACTTTATAGAGATGCTCAAAGATGCTAACTAATTTTTAGAGCTTAACTACTTAGTTTAATTATGAATTTCTGCCCATAAGTTTTTTTTTAAAGTCTATTTATTTTTTAAATTTTTTATTATACTACCATGAGACATACAATTGCAAAGGTGTTCATAATTGGTTCTTGGTAATACAGTATTCCAGCACCCATCCCTCCACCAGTGCCCCATTTCTACCACCAATGTAGCCCAACCCCTCCCGACCACCCCCAGGCTGCCTCAATAGCAGGTAGCCCCGTTTCCTCACTTTCTCCCTCTCTGTCTCTGCATCTCTCTCCCTCTTCTTTTACACATTGTCTGCCCACAAGTTTTTGTCACTAAGTTTCAACCAGACCTTATATTGGTTGGTTTACTTAGCCTCTCATCTGAGAAGGTCTTACTGGGTAAATGTGGGAAGGTACAAGAAAGGGGGAGGGATGGAGGCATTCACATAGATAGGAATCATTTCTCAGGATCACATGTTATTACCACCCATGTAATTTGATCAGATGTCATTTCAAACCAAAAGAGTTAAGCCAGAGTTACTACTTCACAGTAAATAAATCTTGGGAGAATTCTTTCTGGCTGAGCACTTGCCCAAATCACCATTCTTTAATTGGAATTTGGACAATTTGATGTTGATTTCTAATCTGGCTACTGTTGGGTTCCTGTATGGGTCACTAAGCAAAAGGACATAATATGTCACATGTTCCACATGCAAATACCACCTGATGTTAGCTATTTGGTGAGTGCCAAGGTCAAAAGAGGGGTTGCCACTGATGGAAACACAATGCAGGATGTGCTGTTCCCAGAATGATAAGTCCCTGTGTTCAAGAAGCTATTTGGGCAGGTATTCACAGAGTTGTCCGTGAGGTTTTTTTAATTTTTTTGCAGTGGGCTTTGAACTCAGTCCAGCTTTTTTTTTGTTCCCCACCAAGGAGGTCAAGAATGAGATGAAGATGTGTCCCAGGGTCCACTCTGCCTTGAGAGCCTTCTTCTTGCAACTTTTGGAAGGCAACGGGTAGCTGAGTTCAGAATTGCTGCCAGATGAGAGGAGTGTCCCTTAGCCTCCCCTGCATTGGTAGGAAAGAAAACTTTGTCCCAGATTGTCAGTGAATAACATAGAAATCATGCTTCTCTACTGGATAAAATATTCCTCACTGTGAATGAGAAAGAATAAATCCTTTTATTCAGCACTAAGCAACAAATGAGCTGGGCCGGAGCGATAGCCCAGCGGGTAGGGAGTTTGCCTTGCATGTGGCCGGCCAGTGCTGGCCCGGGTTCGATCCCGGCATCCCATATGGTCCCCGAGTACCACCAGGAGTAATTCCTGAGTGCAGAGCCAGGAGAAACCCCTGAGCATTGCCGGGTATGACCCCAAAAAGGAAAAAAATATATATAAAAAGTAATTAACATGATACTACTTGGCCATTAGAGTCACTCAATGATTATTCCTTCCTAATAGAGCTGAAAACATATTCCAGTTCCTGACTGTCTCTGAACCACTTTTCCAGTGACTGGACCAGTGCACATTTATTGTATCTTTCAGTTTAAATCCATTCTCTGGGGCCGGCATGATAGTCCAGCGGGTAGGGCATTTGCCTTGCATGCTGCTGACCCTGGTTCGATCCCGGCATCCCATATGGTTCCCCCAAGCACTGCCAGGAGCAATTCCTGAGTGCAGAACCAGGAGTAACCCCTGAGCATTGCTAGGTGTGACCCAAAAAAAGCAAAAAAAAATCCATTCTCATCCCCTTTCCTTTTATGACATTTAACTGAGGGGCTACTGTGTACGAAATCCTGGGGATCTGAGATGAGTGAGTCATAGGGGTTCCATGTTTGGAGAAGGTAAACAAGAGCAATGTTAACTTCAAAGGTACATATTGCAGGTATTGGACCGACAAGACTGATGGGGTTGCTGGTCTTTTTTGTGACTTAATCTATTGAAGCGGGCTAATATAATATAGAACAATGGAAGCAATGTAATTCTTGCCACAACTGCAAGCAGAAGTTTAGCCGGGGCGGGGGGCTAGAAAACTTCCCAGAAATGGTGACCTTTTCCTGGAGACTTGGAATGCAGTGTAACAGAAAACTCAAGGTGAAGGGATGTCTCAGAGGACCTGGAGTGTGTGGGAGCCGGCTAGCCATTATTGATCTCATTTGAAGGGTTTCAGACTGAACCTGGTGTTCAGTAATGACTGGGCAAGGTTTGCCTGCCCAGAACACTGGAAGACAGGAAGTTGTGTAAGGTTGAAACGAGAAAGTTGCATCTAATGTAGCTGATAGAAATTTGGACCACAAAGTGTTTTTTTTTTTAAATAAATTTTACCAAATACCCATTTCTTTGGGAAAATATTTTTTCCAAGCACATATTATGTACCAGAGATTGTGCTGACTCTGAGGAATATAAAGGAGAGGAAGGATCTTGGCTTTTTCCGTAGCTCATACTTGACCACTGAGCTCTTGAATCTCTGGCTGTTTCGTCATCATTGGGTTTCAGCAGTTCTTATTATACTTTAGACAGTCCTTTATTGGATACCTATGTTTTCAAATGCTTTCTTCCAGTTTTGTCCCTTAACTTTCGTTCTCTTAACAATATCTTTTATTGAACAGAAGTTTAAAATTATAATGAAGTGCAACTTACTGTTTACTTCAGTTCATATTTTTGATGTTGTGCTAAAACATCATCACATGTACTTTGTAACTTTATGGATAACACTAGAAGATCCTGAAGATCCTGAAGATCACTAGGAGATCATGCTGAGTGAAGTTAGTCAGAAGGAGAAGCACAGGTACAGAATGATCTCCTTCATATGTTTGGTAGAAAAACACATAGTAGGGGAGCAACAAACAATTAAAAGCATCAGAATTTGGCTAAGCCCAGAGCTTACCCTAGGGGGCTTAGGAGGAGGGCAGAATGGAGGGTCCCTGGGACGTTGGTAGAGAGAAATAGGCACTCGGGTGATGGATGTGGTGTTAGGACCATGTATGCACAGGACCATCATTGATGATATTGTCATTGTGGTACCTCAAAAATGGGGGGAAAGAAGTCATCAGCAGGTCCATCCTAAGTCATCAAGATTTTTCTCCCACATTATCTTCTAAAAACTATCTAGTTTCAAGTTTTGCATTAGGAATTCTTTATATTCTATTTATTCATTCATTTATTTATCTGCTGGATATTTATTCATTATTGTTAATTATTTATTTAATCAATTAATTAATTTACTTATTTATTTGTTTGTTGCTTTTTTGGTCACACCTGGCAATGCTCAGGGGTTACTCCTTGCTCTGCACGCGGGTTTTACTCCTGGCTGTGTGCGGGGAATATATGGGATGCCCAGAAATCGAACCTAGGTCCGTCGCGTGCAAGGCAAACACCCTACCGCTGTGCTATCGCTCTGACCCCAGCATTTAGAATTTTTATTTAAGTTAATTTTTGTGTAAGGGAGGGAGTATGTAAATTATTTCTCTCTTCGTTTCTTCCTCTCTTTCCTTCCTTCCTTCCTTCCTTCCTTCCTTCCTTCCTTCCTTCCTTCCTTCCTTCCTTCCTTCCTTCCTTCCTTCCTTCCTTCCTTCCTTCCTTCCTTCCTTCCTTCCTTCCTTGCTTCCTTCCTTCCTTCCTTCCTTCCTTCCTTCCTTCCTTCCTTTCTTTCCCATTTATTGAAAAGATAACCCATGCAATTGATTTTAGGATTATTTCCTTATCAAGGGTCTTGACTATATTTCTGAATTCTATTTCGCTCCATTGATCTTCTGTGTCATCTGTTCTTTGACCAATACCAGAGTTTTTGATCACTGGAGACCTTGAAAAAACATGAAGTCTTATACCCATAGGCATCACAATTAGAGTTTGTGACTAAGGATATGGTGACTTGATTTTTTCCTTTCTGTTAAGTTGGAGGTCAGTTAATAGGAAACACTTTCCTAACCCTGCCCTTTCTGACTTTGCAGTCCGATTCTTCGCTACCAGCAACTCATTCATTACATCTTCTCTTAAAAGTGGAGGCGGAGCAATAGCACAATGGGTAGGGCATTTGCCTTGCATGCAGCAGACCCAGGTTCGACCCCCAGTATCCCATATGGTCCCCGAGCACCGCCAGGAATAATTCCTGAGTGCAGAGCCAGGAGTAACCACTGAGCATTGCCAGGTGTGATTCCAAAACAAAAGTATGTTTTACTTAAAAATATGTTTTAAATATTATTCTGTACAATTGTTTCCCTTTTCCTGCTTTATTGGGAGGTGGACCATGATGCTCATTAAATCTCTTGCGCACATCCCATGTGTTTGTAGTGATTCTCAGAGTGTGGGTCCTGACTCACTGCCTCAACATTCCTTATCTGGAAAGTTGGTAAAAGAGAACATTCACCCTGGCCCTGTGAATGGAATCTCTGGGGAGAGTGGAAAGCCCAAGGATCTGTGTGGTGTCAGGTTCCAGGGGAGTTCTGGTCATTACTCCTATGTGAGTCATTTGCTGAGTGAGTTTTCATTTGTTTGATAGACATACTGGCATGCTTTCTCTCAGGTGTCTGCCAT
>JAJIBD010028516.1:0-26152 GCA_021461705.1 Cryptotis parvus
TAAACTCAGTCACTAGTGAAAGTGATAGTCTTGCTCTTTCAAGTCCGTGTTCTCCTTTGAACATGGATCTGTGTCTCTGCTTGTTTGCCTGCTCTTGTAAGCCCTTGTTCATTCTTGACACACACATCTCTCTCCCCATCACAACTCTCTAAATTTCTTTCAATAAAAGTAATTTTGCTCCAGAGCCAGAGATTAAATTGGAGTCATCCACATGCAAAGTAAGCACCTTATCATACCCTGTGCTATCTCTCCAGCGAGAGCCATAATATAGGAAGTACTCATTGAACTCATAAACAAATCTCATTTAAAAATGGAAAGAAGAACTGAACTAATACTTACAAACTTCCTAATACTACTTTAGGAATTTCAGATGAATGGGAAGTGGACAAAACTTGAGTATGTTCTCGCCAAAGCCATGTGTGTAGATGATGTGCAGTATGCAGTGTAAGGAAAGGTTTATAAAGGTTCTTAATGAAGCCCGTGATAGAGGTGCTGAGACATGGAAAAGGACTTGGTAGGCCAGCAGACCTGTAGTCTGTTCCAGGCATTTGCAAACTGGAAGCCCATTTCTAAAATATTCCAATTGGATGGGCTTTCAGTCTGTGTGGTTTCAGCTCTATACCGGGTGGGGACAGTGCAAGAGGATTGTTAACTTTTGCTTAAGCCAAAGTATTAATATCAGTCACCCTGTCTGCTAGTCTGCTTTAGGGCCATGTCTGGTGGCCCCATTCCTTTTGGGTCACAAATTTAGGTAGAAGTAGAGATTTTTCTCCTGATTATTCTATTTTTCAAATTTTAGTAAAATTGCTATATAATTCCAGTGATGGGGCTTTGACAGAGCATGTTGTAAGATTGTCAGATAGTGCTAGACATCAGCTTTAGTGTAACAAATTTATAGACTGGCTCAGTTGTCTTGACTGTAAACATAGGGAACAGCTGGATTTACTTCTGAAGTTTTCCAGAGTCATAAACATATTGGAGTGATATAAGGGACTTAAAGGTATATGCAAGAGAGCAATTATAATGATGAGTTATAACATAAAATGGATTAATAAGTAAAACAGGTAAAAGTACCAATGAGTAAAAAAAAATGTACAAATAAGAGCCTAAAATGAAATAAGCTATTAAACATCATTCAAAGGATAGATTTCTTTTTTTAAGGTATTTTATTATACCACCGTGAGATATACAAATAAAAAGATATACAATTAAAAAGTTCATGTTTGGGTTTGGTCATACAGTATTCCAGCACCCGTCCCTCCACCAGTGCCCATCTCCCACCACCAACATCCCCGGTTCCCTCCCCCCACCCCCCAGCCCACCTCCATGGCAAGTTCTTTATTTCTTTCCCTTTCTCTCTCTTTCTCTTTTCCTTCCCTTCCAGACTATGGATTACAGAACATACATTAAAAAGGTTGTCATGTGTATCCTTTTGCCTCTATTTAATGCTCAGTTCTAGGTTGGCATTAGTACCCTCGACTATTATTAGCACCCTGTTCCATTTTCTGTCTTACCTAACCTCTGACTCCCACACGCTTGTGATAGTTTCCACCTTTGACAAGACCTCCTGATATATGTTTCACTTGACCTTGGATATTGGTAACATAATATGTACATATATATTTATTCCATGCAAATAAATGCAGTCATTCTGTATCTGTCTCTCTCCTTCTGGCTAATTTTGCTCAACATAATCTTCTCCATGTCCATCCATTTATAGGCAAATTTTATAACTTCATTTTTCCTAACAGCTGCATAGTATTCCATTGTGTAGATGTACCAAAGCTTCTTTATCCATCATCGATTTTCGGGCACTCTGGTTGCTTCCAGATTCTGGCTATTGTGAATAATGCTGCTATGAACATAAAAGTAGGGATGGTGTTTCCACCGCGTATTTTTGGTTTCCCAGAGAAGATTCCCAGGAGTGGTATGGCTGGGACAAATGGGAGTTCAATTTCTAGTCTTTGGAGGAAAGTCCATATCGTTTTCCAGAAAGGCTGTACCAGCTGGTATTCCCACCAACAATGGATGAGTGTCCCCTTTTCCCCACATCCACGCCAGCACTTGTTGTTCTTGCTCTTTTGAATATGTGCCAGTCTCTGTGATGTAAAGTGGTATCTCATTGTTGTTTTGATTTGCATCTCTCTGATGATTAGTGATGATGAGCATTTTTTCATATGTTTTTTGGCCATTCGAATTTCTTCCTTGCTGAAGTTTCTGTTCATTTCTTCTCCCCATTTTTTGATGGGGTTGTTTGTTTTCTTCTTGTAAAGTTCTACCAGTGCCTGATATATCCTGGATATTAACCCCTTATCAGATGGGTATTGGGTGAATATTCTTTCCCATTCTGTGGACTGCTTTTGTATCTTAGTCACTGTTTCTTTTGAGGTGCAGAAGCTTTTTAGTTTCATGTAGTCCCAATGTTTATCCTTTCTTCTAGTTGCTTTGTTAGTGATGTTTCACCTTTGAAGATGCCTTTAACTTCAATGTCGTGGAGGGTTTTTCCTATATTTTCTTCAATGTACTTTATGGATTCAAGTCTGATATTGAGATCTTTAATCCATTTTGATCTGATTTTTTGTGCATGGTGTTAGACACAGGTCCAAATTCATTTTTTTACATGTCGCTGCCCAGTTTTCCCAACACCACTTGTTGAAGAGGCTTTCCTTACTCCATTTTAGACTCATTGCACCTTTATCAAAGATTAAATGATCATGTGTTTGAGGTTGAGTGTCAGGATACTCAATTCTATTCCATAGGTCCACAGGTCTGTTTTTATTCCAATAGCATGCTGTTTTAATTACTACTGCCTTGTAGTACAGTTTGAAGTTGGGAAAGGTGATGCCTCCCATCTTCTTTTTCCCGAGGATTGCTTTAGCTATCAAAGGATAGATTTCTTGAACTCATATATTAGAAGTTGAAAGAATAGGTCAGTGACAAAGATATACATATTCTGTTCTGTAATCAATAGTCTGGAGGGGAAGGAAAAGAGGAAGAGAGAGAAACGGAAAGAAATAAAGAACCTGCCATGGAGCAGGGCTGGGGGAGGGGGAGGGAACCGGGGACATTGGTGGTGGGAGATGGGCACCGGTGGCGGGATGGGTGCTGGAACACTGTATGAACAAAACCCAAATATGAACTTTTTAATGGTATATCTTTGTAATTGTAAAAATAAAAAAAATTTTAAAAAATTTAAAATATATATATATATATAAAATAAAAAACAAAGATATACATATTAAAGTAGATACATATTTGGTGTGTGATTGAGGGCAAGTCATTGTGAGGGAGATCAGAATCTGGTTGGATTATCTAAGGAACACCAATACTAAAGAATATACTAAAGAAAAATTAAAGCAGACTCTTAAGAAATTCATAATAGAGAAAGATGGAACTAGAAGTATGATGCATGATTGCACTGTGAAAGGGTAAAGGTAGCTGTTATCCATCATCATGGGCTTCAAAAGATCCGAACGAGCTGAAATGTTGTAGGAAGCGGGGTGAACAGGGTTTTGAAAGAGGAATGAGAAACTGGGAAAACCCGCCTTTTCACTAGGTCTTGTCTGAGCAGAGGGCGCAAGAACGGGAGCAGTCACTGTTCCATGGCCAGCTGTTAAGACTCTTCCGAGCAGTTGTGAGACACCTGCCATTTAATATCTTTTGGTTATATTCTTTCAAAAATCACTTGATCACTTGAATCCCGTTATTCATTGATTTGCTCGAGCGGGCGCCAGTAACATTTCCATTGGACCCTATCACGTGCCAATGTAGCCCAATGGCATCTGGTTGATTCAGGAATATGAAGAGCGTCAAACCATTCCTTCAGGGTCTTGACAAGGAAGTCTGACCATCTTGTAGGTGGGCGGCCATGTGATCTTTTGACATCCCGTGGGATCCAGTCGGTAATGGCTCTAGTCCAGCGGTTGTCTCCAAATCGCATTACATGTCCAGCCCATCTGATTTTCGATGCCTTGGCATAGCGATGGAGGTCAGAACTCCGGATTCCTTCTCTCACTTGAGTGAGGCGTGATATTCCAAGCATAGCTCTTTCGATTCCTCTCTGGGAGACCCGAATAGCATTCTCATCCTGCTTTCGTAGGGCACAGGTCTCTGAGGCGTATGTTAATGCAGAGAGAACGGTGGAGTCAAAGAGATGTGCCTGGAGCCAGAGGTTCTTTGTTCTTTTAGCTATTTCTTCAATGCCTTTGAAAGCATTCCATGCTGCTCTCTTCCTCCTGCGCAGCTCAGGTTTTAGGTCATTCATCATGTTGATTTCTCGGCCTAGGTACACATAACTGCTGCATTCAGAGATGTTTGTTCCATTGAGAGTGAATGGGGCCTCTGGAACTAGCTCATTTTTCATAAACATGGTTTTCTTTTAGATTCAGCTATAGACCTATCTTTCAACATACTCGGTCGAAGTCAGCCAGCATTTGTGCCGCTGGGCTAATGTTTGGTGTTATTAGAACGATGTCATTAGCGAAGCGGAGGTGGTGTAGTTGCCGACCATCTATCTTCACTCCCATTCCTTCCCTATTCTAATTGTCGCATGATGTTCTCGAGGGTGGCGCTGAAGAGTTTTGGTGAAATGGTATCACCCTGTCGAACCCCTCTTTTTGAAATCAATGATCACTTCTTTGTAGAATGATGAGATCCTGGTAGTGAATCCGTAATACAGCTCACGAAGGATCTTGATGTATTGGGTTTGAACACCCTGTTTGGCTAGGGCTTCGATGACTGCTTCAGTCTCCACAGAATCAAAGGCTTTCTGTAAATCAATGAACGTGAGACAGAGTGGCATCTTGTACTCCCTACAAACCTCAATGAGCTTGGTTACTGTGTGGATATGGTCGATTGTGCTGAATCCTTTCCGAAGCCTGCTTGCTCGCATGGTTGTCCTTCATCTAGTGTTCTGCTAATCCTGTTCAGGATGACTCCTGTAAACAGCTTGTAGATGACGGACAACAGGCATATGGGGCGATAGTTGCCGATGTCGTGAATGTCTCCCTTCTTGAACAGTAGAACTGTCCTGCTGGTTTTCCATTGGGAGCGCACCTTGCATTCAGACAGGTAGCGTGTGAAGAGCCGAGCTAGTGTATTGATGAGTACCGATGGCAGATTCTTCAGGTGTTCGGGTCTGACTTTGTCTGGGCCTGGTGCTGTTCCCTTCTTTACCGACGAGATGGCATGTCGGATTTTCAGAAGGGAGAACGTTGGGAATGACATATCCATCCTGTGGAATTTGGTATGTGGGCAGGTGGATGTGGCTATCAAAGAGATTTGAGTAGACGTCCTGGATAATCTTCTCCATTGCCTTTCTGGAAAATGTGATAGATCCATCAGGGCTTCGGAGGGCAGTCATCTTGGTCTTATAGTTGGCGAAGGACAGGTGGGCGGTGTGAATGCTTTTCCCGGCTTCTGCTGCATCTTCCAGTATTTCTGTTCTTCTGTCTTTGAGGTCTTCTTTTATCACTTCTCTGCACCATTTAGCAAGCTTGGACATCAGCATTTGGTCTCCTGAGGCTCACGCCTTGCCACGTTGGCAAATGAGCTCAAGAGTTTCTGAAGACAGGCGTCCTTTTGTGTCTTTTTCTCTCTCAGCATTCTTCGCACAATCATGGAGGTGCTGAACCAGTCGGTTGTATTCTTCATCGATGTCGCCAATGATGGTATCTTCCCATGTTGTTGCAATGGTGCCAAAGAGTTCCCAGTTGGTGGTCATTCTGGGAGTTCTCTTCTTAAACTTTGCAGCCATTTCTCCCTGTTGCAGGGTGTAGAATTTTGCACGAAGGAGATGGTGGTCCAATCCTGTTTGGAATTTGGGGACGACAGCAACATCGGTCAGACAAAGCCGTCGATTGAAGATGATGTGGTCAATTTCATTTTGGAACTGTCCCCCAGGAGATTCCCATGTACAACATTTCGCTTCAGCCTTCTGGAACTGTGAGTTCCCATGAATGGTCTTGGTGGACATGATCAACTCAGATAGTCTTTCACCCTGTTTGTTCCATTCTAGGTGTGGAGTTCTTCAGCTAATCTTCTCGGTCCTATCTTGGCATTAAAATCACCGACTATGATCTTGTGGAAGGTGTGATCTTTTTTATAGAACTCCTCCAATTCCATGTAGAATTTCTCAATTTCATCTTCTTTGTATGTGGATGTTGGTGGGTAGACAATGAAAATAGAAATTGCTGGCAGTGGGCCACATCTCTTCAAGTGTAATTGTCCTATCCAGTTTGTTAGGCATTCAAATGAATCAATGTTGACGGCCATGTTCTTGTTGACAAGGACACCAACGCCACCGACACCTCTTTTCGTCGCATGTTCCAAGGAACAATTCTTCTCTTGTGTCAAATACAGCATGATGCAACTGACGCCTCCTCGTCTCAGTCAGACCAATGATGTCGTACTTGATCTTTTGTGCTTGCACCATCAGATCCTCAATATATGCTTCCAATGCCAGCGCACATGTATTGAAAGTACAGACAGTCATTTTAGTCCTTCTTCGTTTTGGCAGCCTAGGATGGCCGTGAAATTTTATCAGGCACTGCTTGTTCGCCTTTCTTAGTGCTGCCGTATTAAGGGCTCTTTCGGGTCAGGAAAATAAACACAGATACACCCAGCAGAGCAGAAACCAGCTTTCCCTGTTGAACCCCCTGCATTCCATGGACCACAAGAGCAACTTCCGACCCGAGTCCACCATCCCGATGGAGCCTTGGAAGAGCTCAGAGAAACCCCCCACACCTTGCTGGTAGCGCTCTTCACAATCCACACTCTGCAGCTCGTAAGATCTCCACCCAGCAGATTAATAAGTCTCCAGCCCTGCTTGTCAGAAACCCAGCCTACAAGGACCCACCCTGCAGAGACCCGCTCTTCAAAAAAAGAGTATTTGAAGCCCAGGAATGCTTGAGCCTAAGACACAGATACACCCGGCAGAGAAGAAACCAGCTTTCCCCATTGCGCGCGGTCGCTGAGCGGCCACACGATTTACCTCCAAATTTCCATGAATATTCTTTCAAAAATAAAGAGGGATAAAGAGGAAGTCCAGTGGGTAGTTAATTTTCCTTGCATGAGGCTGACATTCATTTGATCCCCAACACCCCATACAGTCTCCTGAGCCTGCAGGAGTGATCCCTGAGCACTGCCAAGTGTGGCCCCAAAACAACAAACAAGTAAAAGAGGCCTAAAGATGTGCTAAATTATATGCCATCCTGGAAGCACATATGCTCCCCAAGCTCTGCCAGGAATGATCCCTAAACTTAGAACCAGGAGTAAGAGTGAGCTGTGAGCTCAGCTAGGTGCAGATGAAACACATCTCCACAAATAAAGATAAAAATTAATGGGTAGGATTTTATTTTTTATAATAGATGTCATTTACTATCCCAGTATTTACTTTTATAGTAGACTTAATCCACCATCCCAATCCCCAACATCCCATGTGATTCCTCAAGCCCCACCTAATGTGAACCTGAATACCAAGCTAGGACTAAGCCCTGAGCACAGTAGAGTGTGGCCCCAAAATAAATGAAAATGGTATTACTAAGAATGAACATGAAGTTTGCAGACACTGAACTGACTCAGTTTTCTCCATTTTGCTGAACTTTTAACTTTTGACAACTGTGTTGAGAGCAGAAATTGGTTCTCTGCCTAGTACTGATTTCCCCTGTAAACTATCTAGAAATAACTTTTCTCTTTCTCTGTTACCCAAGGCAAATTTGACTAAAAGTCAACGGACTGAAAAAAATGAAATCTATCTACAATACAAACTTTTAGTAAGAAACTTTGCAATCTTACTATTATTCCCTTTATTTTCTATTCTTTAAAGTTTCCTGGCACAAAGACCTCAGGAAAACATTTGGGCTATCTGAGTCTATGCCCCAGTAAATTCATCTCACACACTGCTTCAACTATATACTTGCTGGATTACTTGCTATACTTGCTAGTCGTAGGTTTTTGTATTGCTAAAGAGGGATTGTTTTTCTCCTTCCTATAAGCCTTTTGCATATGCTTATGCTAAGGGATTTGTTTTTGTATAGGCACAATAAATAGTCTGGGTGGTATATTTGTGAGGTAACTCTGAATTAGTGCTCCTGAACATGTCATAGTTTCTAATTTCTCAATTGCCACTAGATTGATCTTAATTCTTCACCCCTATAGAAGGTTTCCTAAGTGTGACTGGATGATACGGGGGGGAAAAGACATCACTGTGGCTTCAAAATGGAACAACTAATGTAAGGTCTCCTCTGGCCTAAAGATAAGATAAGTTGTGTATTTTCTTGAAGCCAGTGCAAAAACACTGAGTAGATAGCATAAAGAGCCTCACAAGCGGCTGGGGAGGCTGGAACTCGGCTCACCCTGGGCCCAGCTGACTATGGGGCCCCCAGGAGGGCAGATGGGTTTTGGGGAGTGGGCCCATCACCTCTGGGGGTCCCGGGAAGCAGCCGGATGAGACTCGCCCATCACACTAGCCACCATTTTCGCTGTCCAGACGCTGGGAAACTGCCTCACAACCAGATTAACAGAGCAAAACCAGTTCGAGCCCAGGTAGGCAGCTCCCAGAAGCGGGAATCACTGGGAATTCGTCAGATGGAGTCAAGGGTCGGCCATTCCCCACTCCATTTTGTCGAGCCTGGTGGCTCCACAGAGGAGCTGCCCTGGGGCCACCAGCCATAGCATGAAGAGCCTCAAAAGTGGCTGGGGAGGCTGGAACCCCACTCACCCGGGCCCAGCTGACTATGGGGCCCCCAGGAGGGCAGATGGGTTTTGGGAGTGGGCCCATCACCTCTGGGGGTTCCCGGAAGCAGCTGGATGAGACTCGCCCATCACACTAGCCACCATTTTCGCTGTCCAGACACTAGAAAATTGCCTCACGACCAGATTAACAGAGCAAAACCAGTTCGAGCCCAGGTCACGTGGCCACAAGCGGCCGCACAGTCCATTAAAATAGTGGAAACAGTAATATCTTTTAATGCACTGCATTCCACAAAGAGCAGGAAAGCTTGGCGGGAGAGGAGAGATAAAGAGGAGAGAAATGACATACAGAACCCGCCAAGTAGTTGAGGTGTGTGGTGTGGGGAGGTGGGGACATTGGTGATGGGAGATGGGTTTGGGTGGAGGGATGGGTGTTGGAACACTGTAGAACCAAAACTTTACATGAGCATCTTTCAATTGTATGTCTAAAATGGTGTAATAATATTGGGGGGGGGGAATAATAAAATTAAATTAAATTAAAAAAAAACATTTAGTAAACCTTGCATTCTGTGGACTCATTTCTGTGTGTCAATTTGGACCCTGAAGGGGGTTGGAAATGATCAGTCTGGCAAGGGGAATGTAGCCTGAATTATATGCCATGATCTCCCCAGGAAAGGTCACCCTATAAATTTAACCTCAGGTGAAGATACTGTGCTTATAGAAAATGATTAGAAATATTGAAATTGTTGTTTACTGGCCAAGGAGATTGAAAATCAGTGCTCTGCCCTATAGTGCCTCAATAGCCCCAGGAAGCAGGGGGGTTGCTCCCTGGGGATTTTGTACTGGTAAAAGGAAGCCTGGATTTTACCTCATTGTTTTTGCGGAGTAAAAAGAAGCCTAGAGACATACTAAGTTACATACCATCCTGGAACCACATATCCCCACCCCACCCCCCAATCTAGCAGTTTGGGATTCAGAGTCTCTGTCGGTGTGGAGCTGAGTTGGAGTAAGGTGTATGTGTATGTGGAGAATGAAAGCCTTGGATTTTCTAGACTGCTCATGGTTCTTTGTTCATCAGCTGGAAGGGATGGGCATCAGTCCTGAATGTGGCTAAGGAACCCAACGGACCCCAATAATGTTGGGAACCCTGGACCACCTCAGCATACACTATTCTTTTATTTAGTCTCCTCAGATTGTCTTGGTAATTATGAGAACCCATGGCAATCAGAAGAGAGAGATAAAGATTTTTTTCCTTTTGGTTTTAGTGCCACACCCAGCCATGTTCCTGGCTCTGTGCTCAGAGGTCATAGCTGGCAAGCAGGGGACCATTGGGATGCCACTGATCAAGCCTGGGTCAGTTGCACGCATGGAAGTATCTTGCCCACTGTACTGTAACTTCTGGCCTGAGATAAATAATTTTAATTCAATTTTTAGTTTATTAAAGCGCCATGATTTACAAAGTTAGTCATATTTGGGCTTTAGACATACACTGTTCCAGCACCAATCCCATCACTGGTATCTTCTTCCTTCTACCAGCGAGTTCCAGGTTCACCACCCCCACCATTAGTTTCCATGATGTCACCTTGACAGGCACATTTTCAAGACTGGTTGTTGAAATTTGGATCTCTTGTTTTCAGTGGTGTTGATTCTGTGATTTGGATATTTAAGGGTGCCACTCCTTTACAGCACTGATATACTCAGAGTCCTTGGATCCCTGCTCCCCATTGCTTTCCGTCTACAAGCTAAAATATTGTTAAGTACTAAAAAACTCTTAATGGTATGGATAGGTAGTACAGGAAAGTGCTTGTCTTACACATAGTCAATCTGGGTAATATCTCTGAAGAACCACCAGGAGGGATCCCTAAGCACAGAGCTAGGAATAAGTCCAGAGCCCTGCTGACCCAATACACCCTCCTTAAAAGAACTGTTAGTAAAATCTCCCATATATACATAGGTAATTTATACTTATTACCTAGGTATTCATATTAAAGAAATTTGCAAAATATTTCTAATTGTTTCATTTAAAATCATTGAAATCCTATATTATACTGCTAGCACTTCCCAATTTGGACTAGCCACATTCAAATTCTCTTAGCTACATATTGTGGCAAAGAGCTACTGTTTCAGACAGCTCAGAGTTAGAGAAGACGATGAAGAAAATGTTTACAGATGAGACTGAGGACAGCAAATTTTACTGATGACAGACTCAATAACAGAAGGCCAGTGGAATGGCTGGAGGTCAGGAAAGGATGCAAGCATGAATCAGACGAGAGGATGTCCAGAACTTTATGGTATTAACATTCCTGATATAACAGATGACCTTGAAGACTTGGACATCTGGAGTGACTGAGGCAAACATGGACATAAGGGCAAAAGGAAGGGACTGTCCCATGGCTTCCTGTGCAGATGTGGGTAATCAGCTCTCAGAGGAGCCTCCTTCAGGGGACTGCTCTCTTGTGAACACAGGGAGGGAGAGAGAGAGGGAGAGAGAGAGAGAGAGAGAGAGAGAGAGAGAGAGAGAGAGAGAGAAGAACCCATTGATTCATCATTGTGGCGCTCCTTGAAGAGGCATCAGAGCCCCTCCACATTCTCCCTCCCTGGGCTTTTGTGAGGAATAAAAATAGAGGCAGTGTGGGAAGGGGGACCTGGTAAGATTTATTTCTTTAATCAAACTTTTATTTGAGAAAAATAACAGTGAAATTATGTCTTTTAATTAAAGAAGACTGAACTTTAAAAAAAAGATAAATACTGAAGGCAGAGCAGGAGAAAGAGCTAGGATGGTGGAAAGGAAGCTGCCAGAAGGGTTCTGAGGGATTAGGAGGCTCCGATGGCCCCTGTCCACCCTTGCTTTCAGAGACCCTCCAATGACCTGCTGGGCGGACAGGTAGTCCTTGTACTTTGTTCCCTTTCATAGTGACTCTTGAGTGCGCATGTGCTGAATTCTCTCCACCCTCTGCTTCCCCAGAAGGGTGTCCTTTCTTTCCACTGACTTACCCAGTTCGGGTCTTCCCTGTCTCCTCCCTCAGAATTGAGTGTATAAAGCACTTAAAATCATCGATCCTTATGTCGCAGGTGGGAGGAGACACCCTCACCAAAATCATGAATTTCATGAAAACTCCAGGTGATGCATGAATCATGTTGCAGGTGACCTGACTTGACTGCATTCTTGCAGGAACATTGCTGGGAGGAGCAAGAAAGAGTTCCTTTATGGGAAAAGCGCTCCTTTGCCATCCTGCCTAACCTTCTCCATTATCTGGGTGACTTGAGCAGGGTGGATGCTCACATCCTACCTTCCCCACAAGGCAACTGACATTCGCAGCTTGCCAGTCCACGGATCAACATGGTGTGGGAACTGGTCCACCACACCAGAGGTTCTTGGGGAGCTGTGGACGCAGGCCAGAGCTAGGAATTGCTCTTTGAAGAAAAAAACAGTTTGTCTTAAAGTTTGTCTCTGCCCATGTTTTCCAGGAATGTCACCATCTTTCACAGAAAAGAATTTCAGGGGGAGAAAAAAAAAGCTGAAGTGAAATAGTTTTTATTTAGATTAATGTATGAAGGGCAGGGATGGGCGGGGAGCGGTAGTAAGTGGCTAGGGCATTTGCCTTGCACAGAGAACCTGACCCGGGTTTGATCTCTGTTATCCCATATGGTGTCCCAAGCACCAGGACTAATTCCTGAGTGCAAAGCCAGGAGTAATCCCTGAGCATCGCTAGGTATGACCCAAAAAAAAAAAAAAAAGTTGAAAAGAAAGTGGCACTATCCGGCAGTAGTCCTTAAAGAGAAGGAGAAACTAAAGTCAAGCACCATATCTGAAAGTGTAGGACCAAGTGGAAAGCAAGAAGAAAGATGGTCCTGTGGAAGTTATTTCAAGGGCATGAGGACCCTGAGCCACGGGAGGGGCTTAGTGGGGAAATGACTAAGCAGGTTGGAGAGACTCTAGTCTGTAAGGCTGACGTAGGTTCCATCTCTGATCTCTGCACACTGTATGGTCCCCCAAACCACACTAGAGTATCCTGAGTGCAGAGCCAGGAGGAAGCTCTCAGTACCCACTTATGGCCCAAAGGGAAAACAGAAGAGACTAATCCATTTGCATCTTCCTGTGAGACATTCTCTGAATTTGAAATAATGTAAAATAAGCCTGTAGAGGGGGTTGGCTAGTCCAAATTTAGAATAGCATTTAACTCTCTTCAGAGGGAAACTATTGACACTTGCTAAATGAATTCCAAGTTGATTTTACTGCAAAGAGAATCACATTTCCCCAGCAAATCAGAAAGCTCTTGCTCGTGCACAAAGGCTGTTTGATGCATCCCAGAGACAGGTCCCATCTCCACCTCCGCCCAATTTAGTGTTCTCTCCCTGCCACAAAGCATCAGACCTGGCAGGAAGGACCCCACTAATATCCAGGTGGCCCATAACTGTGCTGGAGACAGGCTGAGTCACCTCAACCCCCCACCGCCCTCCTTTTCAGGGGAGAAGCACATGCCACACTAAAGGAAATGTCTTAGCAGGCAGACTCCCTTTGCTCGGAGGCATCATTATCCGTTGTTTGTGGTGCCTTTTTATTATGCTTCCATTCCTCTCCCTGTGACTCTAGAGCTAGGAGACCTAGTGTAACCCTGGTTCCCCCTTGACTACCAGGGTCCATCTGGACTCCCCTTGGCCTCCAGTCCCATTTCTTCAGTGAAAATAATAGTAAAAGACTTTCATTCAGAGGAAATACCTGGGAAATACTAGCTATTTTTATGGAGAAAGTTCTTACATGTCATTCTTTTAACAACAGTCTATGTTTTGTTTATTCCTCACACTTCCTGGTTTTCAATCTACCTTCATCTTTCACTGTCATTTGAGTCTCCCTTAACTTTGGATCTCTCCCAAACCTTTGCACAATGTATTTCTCACTTCTCTGCCTACTGCCATCACGAACTCTTCCTCTGACACCAGAAGTTAAGTACCGAAAGTCAGCCTACACCCTTCTTCCAATATCATATTGTTGGAGGAGATTGTTGCGCTTCATACCTCAGGAAAGCATCTCTGTTGGTTCAGCGTACACAAGTCCAACTTGCATACTGACAGAGATAAAGGCAGTTTAGCAGGAGACTGGTCCCTCTAAACTTTTTGAAGAATTACTGTGCTCAGGCTAAAACTCTTTATGTCAACTTGGGTAATATTTTCTCTCCAGAAATGAAGGGCAAAGAGAATCCAACATTAGAGATCCTGGCAGGGCTGAACTCCGATGGTAGGGCTTCTGGGGGGTGGGGGGTGTTCCTCACGGTGCATAATTCAGGATCACTTGATCACTTGACATCCCGTTATTCATCGATTTTTCTCCAGCGGGCGCCAGTAACATTTCCATTTGACCCTATCACGTGCCAGTGTAGCCCAATGGAATCTGGTTGCTTCAGAAATACGAAGAGCCTCAAACCAAAGTTTGTTCAGGTTCTTGACGAAGAAGTATGACCAGCTTGTAGGATATGTTTCTTTAAAAAAGAATGACTTAACCCAGATAGAACATCATTTCGAAGTTAAGAGTTGGAGTAAAATTACACTGTGTCTTCTCTGTGGGAAGATTTCAAGTGAAGGTCCTAAAGGCGCTGCAATTCCTGCTTTTGTTGCGTTGCAGGCCGGAGGCATAGTCTATGACTTCCTTTTTGCTCTTAGAACTTTCAAGTGTGGCAATAGACAATTTCAGCTCCTTTTTAGAGTCAGTCTGGGACATCTTTAATTATCCTTAGGTCTGTTTTCCCCAGAGTTAAACATCTCCAAGAACATTTCAAAAAGCCAAAGTAAATAAACAGAAGAAACCTTTTTTTTCTATGGCTCACAAATTGATTTTCCCAGCTATAAAAAAGATCTTTTAACTGACAGGAAATAGTTTTCTGACTGACACACTGTCTCCTGAGGGGAAGTTTAGTTTCTGGTCTCTCTACATTTCAAGTCGATTAGAGAATTATTCCAGCTTTCTTTGAAGGCCTCCTGGCATGCTCTCTCTCTCGGATAATTAGTCGTTCAGGTCATGAGCACCTTTATATAATCTGAACCTGATGATCCTTTTAAATCAGCCAACTCACTGGGAAATCCCCATCTTAATCTCTAATTGTAGATGGTCTTTTAATTAGCTCAGGGAATAAAACCTTGGTTACTTGGCAATCATTTTCCCTTTTACATCTTCTTATATAGTTCAAGGGGGCAGCAAAATATTTTTAATATTAAGTGATCCATTTAAAAAAACCCATTCAACTTAGCACATGTATTAACTTCCCATTCTGCTGTAACAAATTACTACCAATTTAGTGGCTTAAATGAAGTATATCAGTAGCTTTTCTACTCTTTTTGCCCTGAAAAGTGACAGCAGTTTGCATACAGTGGTTGAAAGCCTCTGGTTTAATAAATAGCACAAATTTATCATTTTCTGTTCTGGAGATCAAAAGTCTAAAGTCCAACTTGTATACTGACAGAGGTGGAATAAAGGTCAGAGTAAGAATAAATAAAGTAGAGATTGAAAAAGAAAAGCTTAATAGAAAAGATAAGTGAAACTAAGAATTGTTTTTCTGAAAAGCAAAAGAAAATGACTGGGCTGATTCACACTGGAGGGCTCAGGGGAGATTTCTTGCCTTCACCAGTTTCTAGACACTGCATTAGCTTTTAAAAAAAATAAAATAGAGGCCACATGCAGTAGTGCTTGGGGTCAGGGCTGCTGTAGGTGAAACTCTGATTAGACATTGATTCAGTGCTTATGCTGGGTACTGCTCAGGAGGGCCATACCCAGTGATTCTGGGCAATGAAGGGGTATGAAAGGCCGGGCATTAAGCCAAGGCCACACACATTCTTGGCGTGTGCTCCACTGCTTGAACTCTCCCCGGACCCTACATTAAAGTTTCTTGCCTCACAGCTATGTCTTTCTAGACAAAGCATAACTGAATAGAAAAGAGGGTCTTCTCTGGTAATGAAACACCTAAGTGGGGAAGGGAGTCCACCAGCAGACTGGAGAACAGCTTCAGAAAGAGGCAGGGTGATTGTTTAGCATGCCGAGTTGAGGAATGTTCAGTGAACACACATCACACGTATAGAAAATAGTGGAGAAACATCACAGGGACGTGTGTTGTAGAATGGTAGCGAAGACCAAGCAGGATAGAGAGAAGATAAATCAAGAACAGCAGGACTGCTGAGTCTCCACTGGCTTGAGGATCTGGGACCCTTTCCGGGCATATGTGTTCGTAAGTTTTGGCCCCGTCAGAGCCAATAAAATGCTGTGGCAACTTCTCCCAGAGAAAGAACGTCACACCATCCAGACTACAAGCTTTGGGTCAGTCTTAGCTTTTCCTAATCTAGGGAATCCTCTAAATTCCAAGGAGGAGGGGCCGGAGCCATAGTCCAGCGGGTAGGGCATTTGCCTTGCACGCGGCTGGCCTATGCTTGCCCGGGTTTGATCCCTGGCATCCCATATGGTCCCCCGAGCACCGCCAGGTGTAATTCCTGAGTGCAGAGCCAGGAGAAACCCCTGAGCAATGTCAGGTGTGACCCAAAAAAGCAAAAATAAATAAATAAATAAAAATTCGAGGAAGGAGGAAAAGGGGCAACATTTCCCAAAGCTTTGACAACTGCAACATTCTCATCTTTGCTTTTGATTTTACACTATCTTTCCTTTGCCTTTGCCTCTCTTGTTATAGGTACTCTCTTATTATAGGTACTCTTTTATTATAGGTACGCTCTTGTTATCAGTACCCTCCTGATATTTGTAGAGTATGTGGCCATATACACTGGAACAACTCCTAGCCCAATCTCAAAATCTTTTACTGCTACACAAAGTCCCTTTTACTAGAGAAAATGCCATTTGCGTGTTGGGCACTTAGAAATAAGTACCTTTGGGGTGCTATTATTAAGCCTAATAGACTTTTCAGTTCATTTTGAACAGTATGGACCGCTGATAGATTTTTTTTTTTGAAGCAATGTGTTTGGATTGGTTTAGCTTAGTTTGGTTTGGGGAAATTCCACTGTGGAGGGTGTGTGGTAGGGGAATGGACTATACCTAGTCGTGTTCGGGCCTTGCTCTGGGCTCTGTGCTCAGGGATAACTTCTGGTAATGCTTGGGAGACCAGATATCTGGTGCAGGAAATGGAGCCAGGACCAGTGGCACACACTGTGCTGACTCCTCAACCTCCATGCTGTCTCTCCAGCTCAGCGATGCCTTAGTTTGTATATTTCAATATATAAACATGGATCAGTCTCTCTCTCTGACAGCCAGCATTAATGACAGCCAGCTAATTTAATAGTTTTTGTTGGGGGGCACATCTGGCATTTCTCAGGGGGCTACTCCTGACTGGCTCACTGCTGGGGCTGGCACTTGGCAGAGCTCAGGGGACCTCCCAGATGCAAAGCGCTCAGCACACTGAGCTGTCTCTGCAGCCTTTAATTGCTAATTTGAAGTTCTATCCTTTAATCTGATTTTCCTCCGTTCCATCCATATCAGACCACAAGACCTCCAAACTGCATTGCCTTCCCGGCCAATAGTTTCCTCTCACACAAAACTGATTGTTTCCTTAGAATTCTTGAGGTTGCTAATGTAACTCAGTTTATATGACTTATTGCCGGGTGTGACCCAAAAGCAAAATAAAATAAAGTAAAATCAAAAAATAAAAATAATAGTTGATACATGAAATTGACCTTCGTAGGATAGACAGACTCCAGCTGCGAGGGAAGATTTCTGAAGGCATTTGGTTTTTGTCCATCTTTCAGTGCCTTTCTTTAGGTGAAGGTTAATGCTCATACATATTTGCATACTAATGGCTCTCCAGAGTGCTGAGCTTCTAATCAGTCTGTCTGCCTGGCTACCCCAGCAGTAGAAGACACCTCTTCTTTTCCATAAATTCCAGCAAGAGTTCGAGAGAGAGGTCACTCTTGTCCCTGCTAAGGTTATGAGCATATCGTTGCCCTCCTCCCTGTCACTAAAGGGACATGGTACTCTTAAGGGCCAGCCTTCCGTCAGGTGTGCTCACTGGAGGCTGGGATAAGAATCTGATCCCGGCCCACGATAGAGATTGTCACAAAACACAATTGTCTATTGTCTATCTTCCTCCAACTAAAGGTACAACTAATGGACGAGAAGAAATGGATGATGGCCAGGCAAAAATGAAAACTTCACCACATTTTACAGTATACATCCTGACAAAATACCTAAGGTCACAATTCTCATTCCTTTCTCAAACTCCGATTCTTCTGTCACTGATCCACAGTGTTAATTGGTTGTGAAATCTTAGATAATCCTGGTTTCAGTGAATTCTCTTTTCTCAGGCTTCAAACTAAATGAAGGAGTATTTTCTTATTAAAATCATCAGATATTCTAGTACTGCAAGACCACATCACAAAAAGCCAAACTCATTGCTAGATCTGTTAACCCTGAGGGAAATTTAAGAAGAAAGTAAATAATTCAATTTTCTAAAAGATTCAGTGAAAACAAAGTATGATGTTTCGAGTTCAGTATAAGTATTCTCATTTCCAAGGAGACACATGTAGATAAGAGTTACTGAACCGCGTCTTAAATTTCAGAACTTTGATGATTAAACAAAGTAAAAAGGACCATGAAACCTTTCAATGTAATGGATTTTACGGCTTATTTTCATGAACTAGTTCTTGGATTCCTGAAGTTAAAAAAGATATCTGTTCCTAAATAGAGTATTCTCTCTTCATCCAAGAATGATCATGTATACTTCATCTGATTTTTAATTTTTTCTCTTTTTTAAAAAAAATATGACCTGGAAAAATAGGAGTAAATGATTACATAGAGAAAGGAATCTTCACTATCACACCTTTGCATATGGCATAATTCTTATTTCTGTTCTAGAACTATAATCTTTCTCATTTTTAATGATCTTAGCCCATAGTATATTTACACAAGTATGTGCTCAGTTAAGGAATCAGGCTGCAGGGGGCAGTGCTTACCTAATTTTTCCTACTTTGAGCGACAATTTTATTGCCGATTTTTAAATTGGAGATTTGCTTTCCCAATGAAAATAGCAGGAGGGGTTGTTTAAATCCACACATGTCAGCAACTGGAAAGTTCACTGAAATAAGTAAATCTGCACTACAAAGTGATTGTTCTGTTTATTTTCACAAATAAATATACCTGCTATATTCATTATCATAATTACACATGCCACATAAAACGGGGTCATGATAATAAACTCAGGTTTTTCTTATCCAGCTCATCTGAGTTTGTCAGTCTTAAATGCAGTTCAAAATATTCAGCTCTGGCGCAGCTCGGCCTCATGGTGAGCAGCCCTATGGAGCTCCTGGGGGAAAAAGTAAAAGGCTCCGCCAGTGCCTGGTCGTGTCCTACATAGCTCCTAGGGCCTGCTCACCATGCAGGCGGCTGCACCTGCTGGATTCGAGCAAGGATTAGGGCCTCCATTCAGTCCCCAGCCTCGGGGCCCAGTGGGTGTGGCCCTGAGCTCCAGCCACCACAGCCAACCGCTGCAAGACAGAGACTACAGATCCAAGGCTCATAGGTGCACGGCGGCTCTGCCAACGCGGTTTAATCTTAGACTCAACGTATTTTAGCACCAGGTCCTTTCAGGATCTTTCTCACTTGTACACTTCAACGATCATTCTATTTGCATCGAACTGGAAAGGTTGAGGGAATGAGGAATTATGATGTCACACTAGAACTCACTATTAAATAATCAGATAGATACATCATACATTATTAGTTCCATAGGACAAGCCATAAAGTGTAATGGAAGATAGATTGGGAAATACAGGGACATAGACAAAGAGATAGATAAGTAAAGCGCGCCTGCAATGGGGGCAGGCAGGGTTTGGGTGGGAGTATTTGGGAATTGGGTGGTGGGAATTGGCACTGGTCGAGGGATGGATTCTGGAACACTGTATTGTAGAGACCCAATTATGAACATCCTTATAATTCTATATATCACATGGTATAAAAAATTCTTTGTTGTTTTCCTATTATTAAAAAAAATATGTTTGGATCAAAAAAAAAATATTCAGCTCTGGGCTCCAGGGAGAACATTCAAAGGGCTGTCCTGCATACTGTCCATGGGGAGGGCCCGGTCCATCTCTGATGCTGACTGGTGCTCTGACCATTGCTGCAAGCAGGTGACATCTGAGCATTGCCGGGTGTGCTCCTATCCCACATAGTATTTTATTCTTTACATGTAAAGAATCTGGCTATTATGTTAGTGTCATGGTATTTTTTGAAGTAATTAGATAATTAATATGTGTGTGTTTACCAATAAAAATCCCAATTCTGTTCTTCACTGTGCATTTTTCCCACTCCTGATTTGCTATTTCTCTTCCCCTGTGTTAATTACTATTGGTCTTCTAGGGTAAAAGTTGGTTTTATTTAGTTCATCTCTTCTGTACACACACACGCAGACATACACAATTTGGAATATGTGTATATGAATAAAATCTTACAGTTGTCTTTCTCCTTCTAGCGTATTTTATTAAGCATGATTCTTGTAGATTCACCCATGATACTACATATTATCAGGCGTCATCCTTTATAATATCTGACTAGTACCTCATAGTGTATATGTATGCCATGATGTTCTTTCGTTGGACCTTTGATTTACAAAGTCAATGCTAATATATTAGGTCTGCAGCATCACTGTGCTGCGTCCACTTCTTGAGTGCTGACATTCCTCCAGCACTGTCTCTGAGCCCTTCTTATTCATCCCACCCATTAGCAGTCTCCACTTTATAGGCAAAATCTGGGGGTCTGTTTTGGTTGGCTGTTTTCATTCTATTATTATGAGCTGCACAGGAGGAAGATAGCGGCATGGAACACCCTCAAGAGTATCGAAGAAATAGCTAAAAGGACAAAGAACCTCCGGTTCCAGGTACATCTCTTCAACTCCACTGTTCTCCCTGCATTAACATACGCCTCAGAGACCTGGGTCTTACGAAAGCAGGATTAGAGGATTAGAGTGCTATTTGGGTCTTCCAAAGAGGACTCTACAGTGCAGAGCTATGCTTGGAATATCATGCCTCACTCAAGTGAGAGAAGGAATCTGGAGCTCCGACCTCTGTCGCTGTTCCAGTCAGGGACGCTGTCTCGCTTTGCCAAGGCATCGAAAATCAGATAGGCTGGACATGTAATGAGATTTGGAGATGACCACTGGACTAGATCCGTTACCGACTGGATCCCACGGGATGTCAAAAGATCACGTGGCCGCCCACCTACAAGATGGTCAGACTTCTTTGTCAAGACCCTGAACGAACAGTTTGAGGCTCTTCGTATTCCTGAAGCAACCAAATGCCATTGGGCTACACTGGCACGTGATAGGGTCAAATGGAAAACTGCTTATTTTTTACATTATGTTCATTAAGGCCTTTGAATAAAACATAACACTGCCTTCAAAAAGATTGCCATCTGCTGGTAGAACTCTACAAGAAGAAAACAGGCAACCCCATCAAAAAACTTGGGAGAAGAAATGAACAGAAACTTCCAAAAAGAAGAAATTCGAATGGCCAAAGTGCTCATCATCACTAATCAGGGAGATGCAAATCAAAACAACAATGAGGGATCATCTTACACCAGAGACAGGTACACATCCAAAACAGCAAGAACAACTGGTGCTGGCATAGATGTGGGGAGAAAGGAACTCTCATCCACTGTTGGTGGGAGTGCCAACAGGTCCAACCCTTTTGGAAAACAATACAGACATTTCTTCAAAAACTAGATATTGAGTTCCCATTTGACCCAGCAATACCATTCCTGGGAATATATCCTGAGACCCAAAAACATACAAAAGAAACACTATCTGCACTTCGATGTTCATCGCAGCGCTATTCACAATAGCCAGAGTCTGAAAACAACCTGAATGCCCAAGAACAGAAGACTGGCTAAAGAAACTGTGGTACACCTACACAATGGAATACTATGCAGTTGTCAGAAAAGAGGAAGTCACAAAATTTACATGCAAATGGATGACACGGAGAGTATCATGCTAAGTGAAATTAGTCAGAAAGCAAAAGACACATAGAATTACTGCATTCATAAATATAACTAATACTCTACTAATTATGGGAAATGTTAGTGCCACACCAGAACTGAACATTGAATGTACACAAAGGGAGTTACATGATAATTCCTAAATGTCTGTAGGACTAGCCACAATGTATCAGAGAGAGAGAGCGCGAGCAAGAGAGAGAGAGAGAGAGAGAGAGAGAGAGAGAGAGAGAGAGAGAGAAGAGAAGAGAAATAGTTCTTGCTATAAAGGCAGGCTCGAGGAGGGGGAGGGAACTTGGGGATATTTGAGGTGGAAATGGGGCACTGATGGAGGGATGGATGATGCAAAAATGTATGACTGAAACTCAATCATTAATATCTTTTTAATTGTGTTTTGCATGGTGTTACAATAAAAAATTTTAAAAAACAAATTACGATCTTAAACTACAAAGCAAATTTTAAAATTAGGTCTCAGTATATGTGAATTATTTTTATTATTGTGCATCTTTCATCTAAAAGTATTGTAAATCTAAGTTTTACTCATAACCTGAATAAAATAGCATTCAAATTAAAAACATTCACACTTTAGTGTATCCTAGTAGCTGGAGTGAGATAGCAGATGTTACCAAGTATAAATAGAAAATGAATTAAATATTGCAACTGGGAAGAAAATGGGGAGTTCTTTAGCTATTCTCTAGTTGACTATTAGCTCCATCTGGCAGTGTGACCAACTCATAACCCTCTCACCCACATTCTTTTTCTTCTTCTCAGAATGGAGTGATCAATCCTTCCAAGTGTCACCATAGAAATTCAAATTGGAACATTGAGTGCCTTTGGAAATGTACATAGCTATTCTGGTTCATGGGTTGGAAAAGGTCATTAACTCTTTCTCTTTCCCTGTTTGTTCTCTATGAGCCTTTGGTCATCTAATAATTTAAAATCAATTTTTTACAGTCAGATAAAGACATTTCCATAGCTTCTAAACAGGACATGAAAGATTTTACTATTAAACATCTTCCACAGTTAGAAGCAAAAAAAATTATCATAACAAGACACAGAAGCTATTGCAAACCAAGCTTCCCTAAACTTTTAACCTGAGTACATTTGGGTATAAAGAAAGTGAGGGGGGGAAAGAAATAACTTTCTTTTAGTAGCTGAAAAGACTTTAGTTGCCTGTTCAGAAATAGTGGTCTTGCAGCTAAAAAAAAAAACAAACGCCAGACTGGAGCGATAGTGGACAGAGCATCTATTTGCCTTGCACCTGGCTGACCCAGGTTTTATCCCTGGCATACTATATGGTCTCCCAGGCACTGCCACAAGTAATTTTTGAGTGCAGAGCCAGGAGCAACTCCTGAGCGTCACTTGGTGTGACCCAAGGAGAAAAAAAAAGGTCAAAATTTTTATAATGAAAGCTACTGGCCGTAGTAAACTATGCAAGTGATGTATGTAAGACAAAGGCAAATTTTGCTTGCTGCAATGCCCAGAAGACTCTTTTCAAAAGGATTTATTCTACAGATGCCCATTGGAGTTTTCCAGTGTCTTCTACCATGTACTGAGTGCTGCCTGTTTTCACATATGCATTCAGAACACCATCCATAAATCATTAAGTTCCTGTCCTGTATTTTCATGAAGGTTTTGAGGAACAATGAGAAATATGAGTAGGATTTAAAAAAATCCAAATTCATTGTTATTTTTAATTATCAAATTGTAACTATTGAAAGAAAGCAGAACCCCCCCTTCTCCCAACCAGGGCAGGCCTACTCATGGAAAGTTACCAATTTAGGGCCTGAGTGTCCTTTTCATCTTGAAGTAACCTTTTGTTATCTACAAAAGGCCCAGAACAAATTCCTGTTAGAGGTTATTAGACCCTGCCCAGAATCTACTATCTGGCCTGAATTGCCTGGATTGCATTCCTGCAAGTACGCATAGCCATTGCTGACCCATGATCCCACGCGTGTATCTAGCCACACCAAATATAGAAAGAAGTATTAAGAATAATCTGATTGGTGGGAAATGGTTACTTGGTACAAAGTGATTGGCTGCCTGCGTGCAGACCTTGATATAATATTTTAAATATATTGGATGTTTATGTGCGGGCTTTTCTGTAGTGGCGGGAACTATCTCTTAAAAGATCCTCCCTGGAAGGGCTCGGGGCTCTTAGCCACTGACCACTTGGGGGTCATGCTCTGGGCCCGAGTATACTCGCTTATTAATAAAACCTCATGCGGGAAAATCTCCGCCCCGCCAGTGTGTGTGCGTGATCCCTGCGTCTCCGCAGACCCAAACTGCCCCAGGGAAGAGCGGAAACTCCATCAACGGGAACCAAGGCTAACTGCCTTGGTTTCACTCAAGGAACCTTGGGCACTGCGCTCCTGGGACCGGCTGAAAATCTCCCGCCCCCCCTCCCCCCCGCCAGGTGTGTGGCGTGATCCCTGCGTCTCCGAGGACCCAAACTGCCCCAGGGAAGAGCGGAAACTCCATCAACGGGAACCAAGGCTAACTGCCTTGGTTTTACATGGAACCTTGGGCCCCTGCGCTCCCGTAATCATCCCAAAACTCAAAACCGCGCGGACGCCGCTAACCTTTACTACCTATCTTGCATGAGGTACCACTGAACCTTGGTTCCTACATCCTTGCTACCCACCCAAACTCCGCAAACAGACCAGACACCTACTAACTGTGCTATCCTGTCATCCAAGACCCCACATTTGCAACCTACAATAGTCAAAATGGTAAGGCAACGCAAAGTTCCATCCAGCTCTGTGAGTGAAGTCACCAGTCCAGATGAGCCAAGCAATACCAATGAGTTATATAACCTCTCTGATAAGGAATTTCGGAAAGAAATGTTAAGGAGTCATAAGGAATTCAAAGAAGCAATGGAATGCAAACTCAATAAAATACAAGAGGACATGATAGAAGAAGTGAGGAAAATGCAAATGGAAATGACATATATTAAAAATGAGGTAAATGAAATGAAAAACACAGTGGAAAGCCAGCATAGCAGAATAATAGCTACTGAAGAAAGAATTAGTGATCTCGAAGACGCCGTTCCAAAGATTCTCTACACAACACCAGAAGATAGAAAAAAAGACTCACAATTACCGAACAGACAACAAGAGATAATCGGGATGAAGCCAGAAGAAACAAACATACGGATCATTGGGGTCCCAGAAGGGCAAGAAGAAAACCCTGATGAAGAAGAAACTGTCAAAGCCATCATTGCTGAGAAGTTCCCGGAACTAAAAAACACTTGCCTCAAGATCCAGGGAGGCCCGTAGGATACCTGCTAAAAGAAACCCCAACAAGAATACTCCAAGACACATCTTAATTAAAATGACAAAAACTATAGATAGAGATAGAATACTGAAAGCAGCAAGATCAAAGAGAAGGAAATCACATACAAAAGGAACATCTCTAAGATTTACAGCAGACTTCTCTGATGAAACACTCCGAAGCAAAGAAAACAATGGTGGGATATTGTGAAAAGGCTGAATGAACTGCAGGCCTCACCAAGAATTCTTTACCCGGCCAGACTCACATTCAGATATGAAGGAAAGATACACAACTTCATGGATAAGCAACAACTCAGGAACTTCATGGACTCAAAACCAACCTTAAAAGAAGGACTGAAGGGTCTACTGTAATACGACCAAACCCATAAGCACAACAAGCTCAAACAGAAAGATGGCACAAAAATCCGATGACAATAATCTCTCTCAATGTCAATGGTCTAAATGCACCAATTAAGAGACACAGAGTAACAAAATGGATTAAAAAATTGAACCCAACATTCTGCTGTCTACAAGAAACACATCTGAATAATCAGAACAAACACAGACTCAAAGTCAAAGGTTGGAAGACCATTCTCCATGCAAACAATTCCTCCAAAAGGCTGGTGTGGCCATATTAGTATCAGATAATATAGACTTCAGGCTGAAAAAGGTTAGAAGGGACAACGAAGGCCATTTCTTATTACTTAAGGGGTATGTACACCAGGAAGAAATTACGCTACTAAACATATATGCACCCAACGAGGGCCAGCAAAATACATAAAACAACTGCTAAGAGACCTCAAAGAAGACATTAACAGTAGCACAATAATAGTTGGAGACTTCAACACTGCTCTATCAACGATGGATAGATCAACAAGACTGAAACTCACCAAGGAAATATTGGCCCTGAAGGAAGAAATGGAAGAAAGAGAGCTAGTAGATATATACAGGGCTTTTCATGCCAAAAAGCTGAATACACATTTTTCTCTAGTGCACATGGAACATTCTCCAAGATAGACCACATGCTGAGCCACAAAGCATACCTCAATAAAATTAAAAAGATAGAAATTGTGTCAGCTATCTTTTCAGACCATGATGCACTGAAAATGGAAGTTAACCGTGCACACAGAAACAGGGAGTCAAACCAAACACCTGGAAACTGAACAGCTCACTCCTGAACAACAAATGGGTCATAGAAGAAATCAAACAGGAAATCCAAAAG
>JAJIBD010028519.1:0-24662 GCA_021461705.1 Cryptotis parvus
AGAGCATTTTCCCTACATTCTTTGCTATACATCCCTAACTGCAAAGTAATTCAGGCACCTACTAACACTTTGACTAGTCACCCAGATCTCACATTTTCAAACTACGATAATCATTATGGTAAAGCAATGCAGAATTCAAGCTCTACAATTGAAGTCACTAATACAGATGAGTCAAGCAATGACGATTAGCTATATAACCTCTCTGAAAAGGAATTTCGGAAGGAATGAGTTGAAGATTCCCAAGGGACTCAAACAAACAATAGAATACAAAGTCAATAAAGTGCAAGAGGACATGAGAGCAGAATTGAGTAAATTTCAGACCAAAGTACAAGCAGAAATGACAGATATTAAAAATGAGGTAAGTGAACTGAAAAACACAGGGGAAGGCCTCCAAAGCAGAGTAACGGCTACTGAAGAAAGAATTAGTGATCTCGGAGGATGTGGTTCAGAGATTGTTTAGACAACACCAGAAGATGGAGGGAAAGACTCAAAATCAACGGACTACCAGAGAAAATCGGGATGAAACCAAAAGGAACAAAATAAGCAACATTGGGGGCCCAGAAGGGCAAGAAGAAAACCCTGATGAAGAAGGAACTGTCAAAGCCATCATCACTGAGAAGTTCCCTGAACTGAAAAAGATTGCTCCCAGATACAGGAGGCCCATAGGATACCAGCCGAAAAGAAACCCCAATAAGAATACTCCAAGACACATCCTCATTAAAATGACAAAAGCGATAGACAGAGATAGAATACTGAAAGCAGCAAGATCAAAAAGGAAATCACATACAAACGAGCATCCCTGAGATTTACAGGAGACTTCTCAGATGAAACACTCAAGCCCGAAAAAAATGGTGGGACATTGTGAAAAGACTCAATGAACTGCAGGCTTCACCAAGAATTTTTTTACCCAGCTAGACTTACTTTCAGATGTGAAGGAAAGATACACAACTTCACAAATAAATAACAACTCAGGAAATTCATTGACTCACAACCAAGTTTAAAAGAAGGATTGAAGGGTCTATTGTAAAATAAGACAACCCAAAACCACAACAATTTTTAACAGAAAGATGGCACAAAATCCAATGACAATAATATCTCTCTACGTCAACGGTCTAAATGCACCAATTAAGAGACATAGCGTGGCAAAATGGATTAAAGAACTGAATCCAACATTCTGCTGCCTAAAAGAAACACCTCTGGAATAATCAGAGCAAACACAGACTCAAAGTCAAAGGCTGGAAGACCATTCTCCACGCAAACAACTCCTCCAATAAGGCAGGTGTGGCCATACTCGTATCTGACAACATAGATTTCGGGATGAAAAAAGTTTAAAAGGGACAATGAAGGCCATTTCTTAATAATTAAAGGGGTATGTATACCAGGAAGAAATCACACTACTAAACATATATGCGCCAAACAAGGGGCCAGCAAAAATACTTAAAATGACTATTAATAGACCTCAAAGAAGACATTAACAGTAGCACAATAATAGTCTGAGACTTCAACACTGCCTTATAGACTATGGATAGATCAACGAGACTGAAACTCACCAGGGAAATACTGGACCTGAAGGAGGAAATGGAAGAAAGAGAGCTGGTTGATATATACAGGGATTTTCATCCCCAAAAAAGCTGAATACACAGTTTTTCTCCAGTGCACATGGAACATTCTCCAAGATAGACCATATACTGAGCCACAAAGCATACCTCAACAAAATAAAAAGATAGAAATTGTGTCAACTATCTTTTCAGATAATGATGCATTGAAAATAGTAGTTAACCATAGACAAAAGCAGGGAGTCAAACCAACCACCTGGAAACTAAACAGCTCACTGAAGAACAACAAATGGGTCATAGAGGAAATCAAACAGGAAATCCAAAGATTCCTAGAAACAAATGACAATGAAGATACCAACTATCAGAACTTGTGGGACATGGCAAAAGCTGTGAAAAAGAGGAAAGGTCATAGATCTGCAAGCATTGATAAGGAAAGAAGAAAGGGCCCACATAAATTATCTGACCTCACAGCAGAAAATATTAGAAAAAGACCAAAAAAAATAAGCCCAATCCAGGCAGAAGAAAGGAAATAAAAAAACTTAGGGAGGAAATCAATGAGCTAGAAACCAAAAAAAAAAAAAAACAATCCAAAATATTAATGAAACCAAGAGCTGGTTCTTTGGAAAAATTAAACAAGATCGACAAGCCACTGGCAAGACTTGTAAGGACATGAAAAGACAGAACCCAAATAAACAGAATCAGAAATGAAAAGGGTGACATTATAAAAAAGACAGAAATCCAAAAGATCATCAAAGATTAGTTTGAGAACCTGTATGCCACGAAACATGAGAACCTAGAAGAAATGGATAAATTCCTGAAGTCCTATAACCTCCCATGATTGAAACAAAAATACCTCCAATACCTCAATAAGCCTATCACCATAGAGAAATTGAAACAGTAATTAAAAGCCTGCCCAAACACAAAAAGCCAGGTGGGTTCACTAGCGAATTCGACCAAACCTTTAAGGAGGACCTACTGCCTGTCCTGTTCAAGCTCTTCCAGGAAATAAAAGAAACAGAAACACTCCCAAAAAGCTTCTATGAGGCACATATCACCCTGAAACCCAAAACAGGGAGAGACAACACAAAGAAGGAAAAATCACAGACCAATCTCCTTGATGAACACAGATGCTAAGATCTTCAACAAAATACTAGCAAACAGAATTCAAAGACTCATCAAGAAGATTATACATCATGAACAAGTAGGATTTATCCCTGGAATGCAAGGATGTCTCAACATTTGCAATCAATCAACATAATACATCAAATCAATAAGAGAATAAATAAAAAACATATGATACTATCAATAGACCAGAGAAAGCATTTGACAAGATCCAGCACCCATTCATGATTAAAACCCTCCAGAAAATGGGAATTGAAGGAAGTTTCCTCAAAATAGTCAAAGCCATCTACCAAAAGCCCACAGAGAGTATCATTCTCAATGGGGAAAATTGAAAGCCTTTCCCTTAATATCAGGAGCACAAGGTTGCCCTCTATCACCTCTTTTATTCAATATAGTACAGGAAGTACTCTCCATACCAAACAGAAGAAAAGGACATTAAGGGAATCCAGATAGGCAAAAAAGAAAGCAGCTATCATTATTTGCAGATGACATGATATTATACTTAGACAACCCCTAAACTCTCTACCCAAAAACTCTTAGAAACAATAGATATGTATAGTAGAGTGGCAGGGTACAAAATCAATACCCAAAGTCGGTGGCTTTCCTATACACAACTAACAAAGAGAAGAAAGGTATATTAAGAAATTGATTCCATTCACAATTGTACCACAGAAAATCAAATACCTAGGAAATAGCTTAACTAAGTGTGTAAAGAACCTATACAAAGAGAACTACAAGACACTGCTTCAAGAAAGAATAGGACACGAGGAAATGGAAACACATTCTCTGCTCATGGATGGGGAGAATTAACATTGTCAAGATGGTAATACTCCCTAGAGCTTTGTACAGATTCAATGCGGTTCCTATAAGGATACCCATGACATTCATTAAAGAAATTGATCAAACACTCCTGAAATTCGTATGGAATAATAAACCCCCACGGATAGCTAAAGCAATCCTTGGAAAAAGATGATAGGAGGCATCACCTTTCCCAACCTCAAACTGTACTACAAACCAGCAGTAATGAAAACAGCATGGTACTGGAATAAAAACAGACCTCTGGACTTATGGAATAGAGTTGAGTATCCTGACACCCACCCTCAAAGACATGATCAGTTAATCTTTGATAAAGGTGCAAAGAGTCCAAAGTGGAGTAAGGAAAGTGTCTTCAACAAGTGGTGTTGGGAAAACTGGGCAGCGACATGTAGAAAAATTAATTTGGACCTGTGTCTAACACCTTGAACAAAAAATAAGTTCAAAATGGATTAAAGACCTCAATATCAGACCTGAGTCCATAAAGTACATTGAAGAAAATATAGGAAAAACCCTCCCGACATTGAAGCTAAAGGCATCTTCAAAGGTGAAACACCATTAACAAAGCAACTAGAAGAAAAGATAAACATATGGGACTACATGAAACTAAAGAGCTTCTGCACCTCAAAAAGAAACAGTGACGAAGATACAAAGGGAGTCCACAGAATGGGAAAGAATATTCACCCAATACCCATAAGATAAGGGGTTAATATCCAGGATATATTAGGCACTGGTACAGCTATACAAGAAGAAAACAGCCAACCCCATGAAAAACTGGGGAGGAGAGATGAACAGAAATTTCAGCAAGGAAGAAATTCGAATGGCAAAAAAGGCATATGAAAAAATGCTCATCATCACTAATCATCAGAGAGATGCAAATCAAAACAACAATGAGATATCACCTCACACCACAGAGACTGGCCCATATTCAAAAGGGTAAAAGCAACAAGTGCTGGCGTGCATGTGGGGAAAAGGGGACTCTCATACATTGTTGGTGGGAATGTCGACTTCTACAACCTTTCTGGAAAACAATATGGACATTCCTCCAAAGACTAGAAATTGAACTCCCTTTTGACCCAGCCATACTACTCCTCTGAATATACCCTGGAAAGCCAAAAACACACAGCGGAAACACAATCCACACTTTTATTTTCATAGCAGCACTATTCACAATAGCCAGCAATAAAAGAATCATGAGCCCTGGAGGGCATGTGGCCATTTCAGGGGGACTTGCCCGCACAGCAAACATAGTCCACATGCAGGTCTCAGGACCAGTCATTGACCTCACCTCCCTTCCTGTCAAGAAACTCACCAATTGCTGAACACAGACCTACTAGGGTTGACGAAACAGAGAGTAGCCACTTGTGACCCCACCAACACAATCCCCAGACATTGCCTAGGTAAAGAGAAAAACTCCCCCCCTGCCCTCTCTCCCTCCCCCCGCCCTCTCGCCCACCCATCTCTCCCATTCCCTGCCTTCTCTCCCCCCTCTCCCCACTTGCCCTCTCTCCCCCACCCTCTCTCTTTTACTGAGAGATCTCTATTTTACAGATCTTTGTTGGGGAAATCTGAGGCACCTCTATGGCCTAGGTAGAACCCCCTCAAAAGGCTCATGTGACAGTGGTGTCCCTGGGGACTTTTGGGGCAGCAGGAGCTGCAATGCAATCTCAACCTAGCTCAAGGCCAAGTAGAGCTGATAAAAACCATGATGCCCACTCACCCCTGACCGGAAACACACACTCACCCCAGCCCCTAGACATCCATCATGGCCACCTCTGCTTAAAATGGCCTCCACAGAAACCCAGGGTCTGGATGTCTAACACAGGAGCCGAGCAATGTGAAAGTTGGGAAACAGAACTAGTAGGCTTTCTGAAGGGCCATTCCTGCCAGGCTGAGGAAAGGGAGCTGGGCTACAATGGAGGGGGAAGACACAGTGATGCCAGCACAGAGGGTGAAGGGAAGAAGCTGAGCTCCTAAGGCAGGAGGTGAGGAACAATGGGAGCTGGAGCAGGGTCTGGAGACGTAAAAACCACCTGTGAGTGCCAGTCTATAAACCTGAAAATCCACTTGGGGTGGGGGCAGCATGGAGGAGTCTCTAAACATGTTGTTTCTGGTTTGGGGTCACACCCTGCGATACCTAGGGGATACTCGTGGATCTGCCTTCAGTTGGGACTCCTGGCTTTGCTTAGGGGAACATATTGGATCCCAGAGATGAAACCCAGAAGGATAAAGTGCAAGGAAGACACCCTCCCCACTCTACTATTGCTCTGGCTCCATCTATCCACTGGGAAAAGTAATTTCCCACATCCTTGTAGGAAAGGGAATCAGCATCGTCCTAGCTGCACTGTGTTGGAAACTGGGCTATCATGCACATCAACTTGTGCCCCCTTAGCAGCTGTGCCCTGGAATGTCCGTGTATGAGACTGTCCCAATGGAAACTGCGTCTGCAGTTCCCCACCGAGCCTGAAATTCCCTCTGCATTCCCCTTTGACACTGAGTCTCTTTCTGGTCTCACTGGTTAGGAAATAGAGAGTGGCCAGTGTATCGTCTGTGCTTTTGGGTTGCAGACCTGCCTTTCCTCCCTCTTAGTTTATCAACCAGTGGAAACCAAGTGGATGTAGAGGAGCGGGTGCCCAGGAGCGAGGCACTGCGTGGTAGTTCCCGTGTGGAGCCTGCAGAAGACTCTGATCCATCCCTCACTGCCCCATTGTTGTGCAGCTCTGGGGACTCCGCCTATCCAGCATCTTCCAACTGCTTTCACTTTGCTGCAAAGCCCTGCGGAGCTGCCAGAGACCAGCTTTGCCTCCTGGCTCCCTGCTTCCAACCCCAGCAGGACAAGCCCTAAAGGTTGAGAATGTGAAAACATCCCCTTAGAGGCAACAGGGAGTCACCCTCCAGAGAGAAGGAAACAAACACTAAGTTCCACAGACCTCTAAGCACATTTTATTTCCCTGGGGCAAGATTTTGATCTCAAGGAAACTGCCTGCAGTGAGTGCACATTGGGCTCTCCAGCGCTGAGGACACGAGGCGCACTCACAAATACAGAGGACACTACACTTTGAACCCCCTATTGAAAAAAAAAGGCCCAAGGAAACCCGCTCAGGCCTTCTCCATGCTGAGATCAGGAAGAAGCACTGTGGCCGGGACCCAGGTGTTCTGGCATCTCTCATCGCCACTGTCCTCCATGTGGTGTCCAGGGTTTGCTGGACAGAATAAGGACCACGGCTGCAGGGAAGGTGTGTTGGGGATTATAGGTTTTGAGCTCAAATACCGCGAGGCCAGGGATTCGTGCCTGAACCGGGTGCTGGGATGAGGTGAAGCGCGTTTGGTTCCCTTGGGCTGGAGGCTCCCTGCAGAGACTGGGGACAGTCCAGGGCCCCAGCACGGTTGCCAGGGAGAGCTGGAGAGCAAATCCCGGCCTGGAGACACCAGGGCCGGGAGCCTCCCTGCGCACAGGACAGAAGGGGAGAGGCCCAGGCACCTCTTTCTTGGAGCTGGGACAGGGGGAGCCAGGATCCTAGTGCAGCTCCAGGCCTTCCCTCTCTAGAGCCTCTTCCACTGCGGGCTGTGCCACCACCACCGTGTGGTAGGGTGGAGACTCCGCCGGGCTCCTGGGCTCTGAGAGGTGGTGGCTGATGGCGCCCCGCCTCTGCCAGGGTTGGGCTCTGCTCGCCAACACCGACACCGGTCCTGCTGCCATCTGTGCTGCCATGTTCCTGCATCTGCAGCTACATGGGCACGGGCCATCTCCCCTCTGAAGCCCGCGCATCCTGGGCAGCCACTAAACGACCCTCGTGGCCGGCACCGCAGGAACAACCCAGAGTGACCAGGATCTCAGCGAACCCTGTGGTTCCTGACGCCCAGGGGCCGTCTTGGGAGCAGCAGCAAGGTTGAGGATTGACAGGTGCCAGCTCAGAGCAGATGCTCCGCAGGGGTTTTCCCTGACTGCCTGGTGTTGGGAAGCGGCCGCCCTCCTGTTGTTAGTCCTGCTCGAGACTGATCCCCAACACGAGCACGAGAGACGTGATGCAAAGATAAACAGGGTTTTGTAGCTAGCTCGAGCTGGGCCCCAGTCCTGACATGACAGACACAGTTGCCTCAGAGCAGGACCTGGCCCTTTGTCTGAGAGAGTTACATAACAGGATACTTTCTTGCCATTACAGGCATTAGGCTTGGTACATATTTTTGATAAATTGGGGATTTTTGATTGGCGGATCTGGCAGAGCTCAGGTCTTTCTCCCCAGTACCTTCCTTCCTGTTGTTGATTGGCTCTTACCACGACCAGCCGATTTGGGAGAAATTGGTCACGTCCTGCCAGGAAACTGAAACTTAGGCCTCCTGCGACTGTCTAGCCTGTCCTGGAGTTCCTTTGACTTTGAGTCTGTGTTTGCTCTGATTGTTCAGATGCATTTCTTGTAGGCAGCAGAATAATGGATTCAGTTTTTTAAATCCATTTTGCCATTCTGTGTCTCTTAATTGGTGCATTTAGGCCATTGACATCGAGAGAGATTATTGTCATGGGATTTTGTATCATTCCTGAATAAGGTTGTTGTGCTTTTGGGGGTTTGTCTTCTCTTAGAGTAGATTCTTCAGTCTTTAATGTTTGTTTTGAGTCTATGGAGTTCCTGAGCTATTGCTTATCCATGAAGTCGTGAATCTTACCTTCAAATCTGAATAGTGAGTTTAGCCGGGTAGAGAATTCTTGGTGAAGGTTTCTTTTCTTTGAGTCTTTTCACAATATTCCGCCATTGTTTTCAGGCTCAGAATATTTCATCTGAGAAGTGTGCTGTGAATCCTAGGGGTGCTCCTTTGTATGTGATTTCCTTCTTTGATCTTGCTGCTTTCTGTATTCAATCTCTATCTATGGTTTTTGTCATTCTAATTAGGAAGTGTCTTGGGGTATTCTTATTTGGATATCTTTTAGTGGTATCCTTGGGGCCTCCTGAATCTGGGAACAAAAAATCTTTAATTGGGGAACTTCTCAGAAATGATGGCTTTGACAGTTGCTTCTTCATAAGGATTTTATTCCTGCCCCTCTGGGAACCCAATTATCCTTATGTTATTCCTTTGGAATTCATCCCGATTATCTCTTGCTGTCTGTTTGTTAATTGTGAGTCTTTTTTCAGTCTTCTGATATTGTCTAGAGAGTCTCTGTATCTCATCTTCGAGATCACTAATTCCTTCTTCAGTAGTTTTTACTCTGCTGTTTAGGCCATCTAGTGAAATTTTCATTTCACGTACCACATTTTTAATATCTGTCATTTCTATTTATATTTTCATTTGTATTTCACTCATTTCTGCTCTCATTTCCTCTTGTATTTTATTGACTCTGTGCTCCATTGCTTCTTTGAGCTCCTTAGCTCAAAGAAGCAGGAATCACTGGAAATTCGTCAGATAGAGTCAGGGTCGCCCTTTCCCCCCTCCATTTAGTCGAGACTTGTTCCCTGGGGGGGCCATCATGCAGAGCCTCACAAGCGGCTGGGGAGGCTGGAACTCGGCTCGTGCCGGGCCCAGCTGACTATGGAGCCACGAGGAGGGCTGATGGGTTTTGGGGAGTGTTTCCGTCGCCTCTGGGGGGTTCTGGAAGCAGTCGGATGAGACTCGCCCATCAAACTAGGCACCATTTTCGCTGACGGGATGCTGGGAAACTGCCTCACGACCAGATTAACAGAGCAAAACCAGTTTGAGCACAGGCAGGCAGCTCCCAGAATCGGGAATCACTGGGAATTTGTCAGATGGATTCAGGGTCACCTTTTCACACCTCCATTTTGTCGAGCCTGGTGGCCCCGCCAGGATTTGCCCGGGGGCCAGTTGCAGAGCTTCACAAGCAGCTGGGGAGGCTGGAACTCGGCTCCCGCCTTGCCTAGCTGACTATGGAACCCCAAGGAGGGCAGATGGGTTTTGGAAGTGGGCCCGTCCCTCTGGGGGGTCCCGGAAGCAGCCAGATGAGACTTACCCATCACACTAGCCACCATTTCCGCTGTCCGGATGCTGGGAAACTTCCTCAGGACCAGATTAACAGAGCAAAACCAGTTAGAGCCCAGGTAGGCGGCTCCCAGAAGTGGGAATCTCTGGGAATTCGTCAGATGGAGTTGGGGTCGCCCTTTCCCCCCTGTATTTTGTCGAGCCTGGTTGCCGGCTGGGCCAGCATGCAGAGCCTCACAAGCGGCTGGGGAGGCTGGAACTCGGCTCGTGCTGGCCCAGCTGACTATGGAGCCCCGAGGTGGGCAGATGGGTTTTTGGGAGTGGGCCCGTCGCCTCTGGGGGGTCCAGAAAACAATTGGATGAGACTCGCACATCACACTAGCCACCATTTTCTTGTCGGACGATGGAAAACTGCCTCACGACTAGATTAACAGAGCAAAACCAGTTCGAGCCCAGGTAGGTGGCTCCCAGAAGCGGGAATCACTAGGAATTCGTCAGATGGAGTCGGGTCGCCCTTTCCCCCTCCAGTTTGTCGAGCGTGGTGGCCCCGCCCAGATATTGACCTGGGTCCAGCATGCAGAGCCTCACAAACGGCAGGGGAGGCTGGAATTCGGCTCGCGCCAGGCCCAGCTGACTATGGAGCACCGAGGAGGAGGGCAGATGGGTTTTGGGAGTGGGTCTGTTGCCTCTGGAGGGTCCCAGAAGCAGCCGGATGAGACTCGCCCATCACACTAGACAACATTTTCGCTGTTCGGATGCTGGGAAACTGCCTCACGACCAGATTAACAGAGCAAAACCAGTTCGAGCCTTGGTAGGCGGCTCCCAGAAGCAGGAATCTTTGGGCATTCGTCAGATGAAGTCGGAGTCGCCCTTTCCCCCTCCATTTTGTCAAGCCTTGTGGCTCCGCCCAGGTGTTGCCTGGAGGGGCCAGCATGCAGAGCCTCACAAATGGCTGGAGAGGCTGGAACTCGACTCGCGCCGGGCCCAGCTGACTATGGAGCCCCAAGGAGGGCAGATGGGTTTTGGGAGTGGGCCTGTCGCCTCTGGAGGGTCCGGAAGCAGTCAGATGGGACTCGCCCATCACACTAGGCACCATTTTCACTGTCCGGACGCTTGTAAACTGTCTCACGAACAGATTAACAGCTCAAAACCAGTTCGAGCCCAGGTCGCGCGGCCACAAGCGGCCCGCACGCTTCCAGTAAAACAGTAATGTCTTTTCATGCACTGCATTCCAAAAAGAGCAGGAAAGTTTTGTGGGACGGAGATATAAAGAGGAAATAAATGACATACAGAACTCGCCAAGTAGTTGCGTTGCGGGAGGGGGAGGAAGGTGGGGACACTGGGAATGGGAGATGGTTTTGGGTTGAGGGAAGCAGGTTGGAACACTGTAGAACCAAAACTCTATATGAGCATCTCTCAATTGTATGTATAAAATGGTGTATTAATATTTGGTGGGGGGAAATTATAAAATTTTTAAAAAATCTTAATTAAAAAAAAACAGACCGGTGGACCTATGGAATAGCATTGACTATCCTGACACCCACACTCAAAGACATGATCAGTTAATCTTTGATAAAGGTGCAAAGAGTCCAAACTGGAGTAAGGAAAGCCTCTTCAACAAGTGGTGTTGGGAAAACTGGGCAGCGACATGTAAAAAATAGATTTGGACCTGAGTTTAACACCTTGAAAAAAAAATAAGTTCAAAATGGATTAAAGACCTCAATATCAGACCTGAGTCCATAAAGGACATTGAAGAAAATATAGAAAAAACCCTCCACGACATTGAAGCTGAAGGCATCTTCAAAGGTGAAATACCATTAACAAAGCAACTAGAAGAAAAGATAAACATATGGGACTACATGAAACTAAAGAGCTTCTGCACCTCAAAAGAAACAGTGACTAAGATACAAAGGCAGTCCACAGAATGGAAAAGAATATTCACCCAATACCCATCTGATAAGGGGTTAATATCCAGGATATATTAGGCACTGGTCCAGCTATATAAGAAGAAAACAGCCAACCCCATGAAAAACTGGGGAGAAGAGATGAAGAGAAACTTCAGCAAGGAAGAAATTCGAATGGCAAAAGGCATATGAAAAAATGCTCATCATCACTAATCATCAGAGATGCAAAACAAAACAACAATGAGATACCACCTCACACCACAGAGACTGGCCCATATTCAAAAGGGTAGAAGCAACAAATGCTGGCGTGGCTGTGGGGAAAAGGGGACTCTCATACATTGTTGGTGGGAATATTGACTTGTACAACCTTTCTGGAAAACAATATGGACATTCCTCCAAAGACTAGAAATTGAGCTCCCTTTTGACCCAGCCATACCACTCCTGGGAATATACCCTGGAAAGCCAAAAACACAGAGCGGAAACACAGTCCACACTTTTCTTTTCATAGCAGCACTATTCACAATAGCCAGCAATAAAAGAATCATGAGCCTTGAAGGGCATGGGGCCATTTCAGGGAGGACTTGCCCACACAGCAACCATAGTGCACATGCAGGTCTCAGGACCAGCCATTGACCTCACCTCCCTTCCTGGCCAAGAAACTCACCAATCGCTGAACACAGACCTACTAGGGTTGAGGGAAACAGAGAGTAGCCACTTGTGACCCCACCAACACCATCACCAGACATTGCCTAGGTAGAGAGAGAAACTCCCCCTCTCTCCCCACCACCCTCTCACCCAGCTCTCTCTCCCCTCCCCTGCCCTCTCTTCCCCTCCCTCCCCACCTGCCCTCTCTCCCCCACACTCTCTCTTTTACTGAGAGATCTCTCTTTTACAAATCTTTGTTGGGGGAAATTGGAGGCACCTCTATGGCCTAGGTAGAGGCCCCTCAAAAGGCTCATGTGACCGTGATGTTCCCGGGACGTTAGGGGCAGCAGGAGCTGCAATACAATCTCAACCTAGCCCCTGGCCAAGTAGAGCTGATAAAAACCATGATGCCCACTCACCCCTGACCGGAAACACACAATCACCCCAGCCCCTAGACATCCATCATGGCTACCTCTGCTTAAAATGGCCTCCCACAGAAACCCAGGGTCTGGATGCCTAACGCAGGAGCCGAGCAATGTGAAAGTTGGGAAACAGAACTAGTAGGCTTCCTGAAGGCCATTCCCGCCAGGCTGAGGAAAGGGAGCTGGGCTTCAATGGAGGGGGAAGACCCAAACAGTGATGCCAGCACAGAGGGAGAAGGGAAGAAGCTGAGCTCCTAAGGCAAGAGGTGCGGAACAATGGGAGCTGGAGCAGGGTCTGAAGAGGTAAAATCCACCTATGAGTGCCAGTCTATAAACCTGAAAGTCTACTTGGGTTGGGGGAAGCATGGAGGAGTCTCTATACATGTTGTTTCTGGTTTGGGGGTCACACCCTGCGATACCTAGGGGATATTTGTGGCTCTGCACTTAGGAGTTGAGACTCTTGGCTTTGCTCAGGGGACCACATTGGATCCCAAGATGGAATCCTGAAAGATAAAGTGCAAGGCAGACACCCTTCCCACTGTACTATCGCTCTGACTCCATCTATCCACTGGGAAAAGTAATTTCCCACATCCTTGTAGAAAGGATTTCTTTTAGGTGGTATCCTCGGGGCCTCCGGAATCTGGGAACAAGCAGTCTTTAAATCTGAGAAATTCTCAGCAATGATGGCTTTGACAGTTGCTTCTTCATCAGGATTTTCTTCCTGCCTCTCTGGGACCAACTCTCTGTCGCCAACACTGACACCGGTCCTGCTGGCATCTGTGCTGCCATGTTCCTGCATCTGCAGCTACATGGGCACGGGACATCTCCCCTCTGAAGCCCACGCATCCTGGGCAGCCACTAAACGACCCACGCGCCCGCACTGCAAGAACGGCCCAGAGTGACCAGGATCTCCGCGAACTCTGTGGTTTCTGAGGCCCAGGGCCGGCTTTGGGGGCTGCAGCCGTCGTGGTTTGAGGAGTGACAGGTGCAAGCTCAGAGCAGATGCTCAGCAGGGCCCCTGGAAGGGGCCGCCCTCCTGTTGTTAGTCCTACTCGAGAACTGATCCCCAACACGAGCATAAGAGACGTGATGCAAAGGCAAACAGGGTTTGGCAGCTAGCTCGAGCTGGGCCCCAGTCCTGACCTGACAGACACAGCTGCCTTCAGAGAATGACCCTTTGTCTGAGAGAGTTTCATAACAGGATACTTTCTTGCCATTACAGGCATTTGACTTCATACATATTTTGGATAAAATGGGGATTTTTGATTGGCGGGTCTGGCAGAGCCCAGGTTATTCTCCACAGTACCTTCCTTCCTGTTGCTGATTGACTCTTACCACAACCAGCAGATTTTGGAGAAATGGTCACGTCCTGCCAGGAAACTGAAACTTAGGCCTACTGCGACTGTCTAGCCTGTCCTGAAGTTCCTTTGACTTTGACTCTGTGTTTGCTCTGATTGTTCAGATGCATTTCTTGTAGGCAGCAGAATAATGGATTCAGTTTTTAAATCCATTTTGCCATTCTGTGTCTCTTAATTGGTGCATTTAGGCCATTGACATCGAGAGAGATTATTGTCATGGGATTTTGTACCAATCCTGAATAAGGTTGTTGTGCTTTTTGGGGTTTATCTTCTCTTATAGTAGTTTCTTGAGTCTTTTAATGTTTGCTTTGAGTCTATGGAGTTCCTGAGCTTTTGCTTATCCATGAAGTTGTGTATCTTTCCTTCAAATCTGAATAGTGAGTCTAGCCGGGTAGACAATTCTTGGTGGAGCTTTCTTTTCTTTGAGTCTTTTTACAATATTCCACCATTGTCTTCAGGCTCAGAGTGTTTCATCTGAGAAGTATGTTGTGAATCCTAGGGGTGCTCCTTTGTATGTGATTTCCGTCTTTGATCTTGCTGCTTTCTGTATTCAATCTCTATCTATGGTTTTTGTCATTCTAATTAGGAAGTGTCTTGGGGTATTCTTATTTGGATATCTTTTAGGTGGTATCCTTGGGGCCTCCTGAATCTGGGAACAAGCAATCTTTAATTGCGGGAACATTTAAGCAATGATGGCTTTGACAGTTGCTTCTTCATCAGGATATTCTTCCCTGCCCCTCTGGGACCCCAGTTATCCTTATGCTATTCCTTTGGACTTTGTCTCGATTATCTCTTGCTGTCTGTTTGTTAATTTTGAGTCTTTTTATTCAGTCTTCTGATATTGTCTAGAGAGTCTCTGTATCTCATCTTCGAGATCACTAATTCCTTCTGCAGTAGTTGTTACTCTGCTGTGGAGGCCATCTAGTGAATTTTTTCATTTCACGTACCACATTTTTAATATCTGTCATTTCTATTTATATTTTCATTTGTATTTCACTCATTTCTGCTCTCAATTCCTCTTGTATTTTATTGACTTTGTGCTCCATTGCTTCTTTGAGCTCCTCATGCATTCTTAACAGATCCTTGCACAATTCCTTCTCCGGAAGGTTAGATAGCTCATCCCAATTATTTGGCTCAACTTGATTAGTGACTTCACTGATGGAGCTTGGTGGAGCTCTGCGTTGCTTTACCATTACTACCTGATGGTTGCGAATTGTGTGTTCTCAGAGATAACAGTTTTATTCAGAAATCAAACAAAGATCTTTTCCTTTTTCAAACATGGACAGTAACACTTGAATTTCACTAAGTTTTCCATATCAACATAAGAAAACATTCACTGATTTATCTATGGATAGCTTCAGAACCTTAGTAATTTGTAGAAGAGCCTAATTACTTATTAATTTACAAGGCAAATTTTTACTCTGTTTCATAAAATTCTTCATTCCTTTTTGCCTTTGCTTTAGCTTCAGAAGTGCCTACATTTTTTGTTACGTCTTATATCACTCATGAATAACCCTTGAGCACTACTGTATATTGTCTGCTTTATCCTCAGATTTTTTGGGTTTGAAAGATAGCTCAAAGGAATGAAAGCAGCATTTTAAGGCTATTTTGGGAGGTTGTTCTCTTGACTTTTTGGGTCACACCCAGTGATACTCAAGAGTTGTCCATAAGGGATGCCAGGGATGGAACCTCGGTCAGCAGTGTGCAAGGCAAATGCCCTACCTACTGGACTATCTATTGCTCCAGCTCCAAAATTGTTGTTGTTTTTTTTTTTTTGGGTCATACCCAGCGATACACAGGGTTACTCCCGGATCTGTACTCAGGTATCACTCCTGGCACTGTGTGGGGGACCATATGGGATGCTAGGGGATCAAACCCAGGTCGGCTGCATGCAAGGCAAACGCCCTACCCGCTGGACTATAGTTCGCCCCCAAATTGATTCTTTTTTTGCTTTTTTTTTTTTTGGGTCATACCCAGAAAATGTTCAATCATCTCCTTGCCTCATGTGTGGTTGCAGTGATTGCATTTTTGTTGTTGTTCAATTTTTTGAGAACATTGGAATGATTTTTCCCAGGGATGAACCTAGAGCCATGGCACAGCCTGGCGAGCTACCCGTGGTGTATTAGATATGCCAAAAACAGTAACAATAGGGGCCACAGTGATAACCCAGCGGTTAGGGCTTTCTCCTACTGCAGCCAGCGCATGCTGGCCAGGGTTTGATCACTGGTATCCCATATGGTCCCCCGAACACCGCCAGGAGTAATTCCTGAGTGCAGAGCCAGGAGAAACCCCAAGCATTGCCGGGTGTGACCCAAAAAGCAAAAAAAAAACAGTAACAATAATGGACCTCATTCCCAATGAATGGAGATGTTACTGGTGCCCACTTGAGAAAATCGATGTACAACAGGAATACAAGTGAAAAGTGACAAGTGTCTATCACTCTTGCTTAGTGATTTTTCAGGTTACCACTTTTAAAAGTCTCCACTTGTGGTATTTTAATTTGGCTTTTAATATTTAAACGTTTGACAGACAGACAGACAACTGGCTGATGACAAAGAAGGTGTCACCACACATGCACACACACACACACACACACACATAAACAATGGACTGATCAATTTTCTTCAATTTGTATCTGACCTTTAAAGAACGGTAGAGGAAACTGATGCTCTGAAAAAGGAAGGGACAGTTACCCAGGGTAAAAGGAGCCCTGCTCAGCAAATTGGGACCTTGCCGCCCTGTGTTTTTCATCCTGCACCAGCCTCTGTTTTCTGCCTGGTTTTTACATGAAATGTCAAGGAAGGGCTTTTTACTTACATTTTAAAGGCCGGCAAACTAGATTATGGCCAATTAGGTTGTAAACTTAAGATAGTATGATGCTACCATTTTCAGCTTTCCTAGTTCTGAGCTTAGCTTTTCTTACCTAGTTTCTAACTTCGAGTTCCAAGTTCTGAGTACTGCCTTAGCAAATGTGTTTCTTAGCTTGGTTCACTGCAAGACCAAGTTTTCTCCCCTGGAGGGTCTGAGGAAAAACAATCAGTGCACGGGGCAGGCAGTAGGGAGTTGGGAAAGAAGGAAATAGGCCTTTTAGTCTCTGTATTGGACTGAACAGACTTAACATCATGGCATAAAGCTGGATGCACCCCACTTTTTCTGGGGGGCATATTTAACATCCTTTCCAACCTTTCTTTATAGTTTTAGGTTGAACTATCCCTGCTTCTGGGAATCAACCAGTAACAATGCTTCTGTACTCTCTCAACGGGACATCGCAAAACAAACTCTCTCAAAGGCAGAAAGGATAGTTCTTTAAGTCTCTGAATTGGACTTAACAGACTTTAACACCATGGCATAAAGCTGGATGCACCCCAATTTTTCTTGGGGGGCATATCTTATATCCTTTCCAACCTTTCTTTATAGTTTTAGGTTGAATTATCCCTGCTTCTAGGAACCAACCAGTAACAATCCTTCTGTACTCTCAACGGGACATCGCAAAACATACTCTCTCAAGGCAGAGAGGCAGCCTTGCTTAGAGTAATGAGTGCATCAGTGTACGCATTCTACTGCGACAAGAAATTACCCATGGCAGTAAAATGACTCCACAGGCTATGTAATTTCGGGAGGCCATGTAAACTCTGCACACAGTATCTCCTCCTGGTTCTGCCTGTAACCCGGTCTAACCTTCGACCCCACGTTTGAGGTGACAGATGTAACTGAGATCTCTATCACTCTGAGTCACAGAGATAAGACTTCACGGATGAGATGCATACATAGACATATATTTATTAATCATAATATTTGGCCATAGGGCCCGAGATCTCATTTCAGAAGCAGACAATTTGCACACAGACCCCAACTTCTTCTTATCCAACAGCATCAAACAACAACATAAGCTACAGTCAAGGTACATATGTTTACACTACAAAAAGCTTTCCATATGATTAGCATAAAGCAAGCAGAAAATTAGAAGGACACAAGCAGTTTGGAGTCAAACAAGAGGGGGGGGCTGCTCTTAATGCAAGGTGAGAAACGAACAGGAGGAGGTGTAACATGTTACAGATTTGACCTTCCTGCCTAGCCCAAGATGGCAAGATCTTATCTGGTTCTGCTTTAGAGAGACAGAACAGAGGAAGCACCTGTGTACTGTGTGCAGCCCAGGCAGCATCCATTAGACTCCACGCCCTAGCCAACAAGGAGACGCAGTGCAGGGAAATGACCCACGATAGCAGGGTCCGTGGTTTTGCTTCATGGAGACAGTGTCGTCAGTGAAGCCACCATGGCATTCTATCTTCCTGGGAGACAGCCTGCGGGAAAATCCTGTGCTTCTGTCAACAGGCAGGGTCCATTAGACCTTTCAATGTCCTTTGATCTCCTTTTTTGCCAACAACCACCGCCCAAATTGCTCGTTTGGCAACATACACACCACCACTAGAAAGCTTTAGAGGAGTCTTTGCAGCACCATGGAGCTAGGAAAATGGATGCCCATTACCAAATCTTGCTTCATGTGTTTGGATATTTGTGCTTGGTTTCCTTTATTTCTTTTGCCTTATGACCTAAGGGAAGGATTTCAGCATGTGTAACTGCATGGTTTCTGGTGACAAAAGGGAGTTCAATACAATTTACAAGAAACTTACAATACTGTTTATTGGAGGTAACCTAGTGCCTGATATATCCTGGATATGAACCCCTTATCAGATGGGTATTGGGTAAATATCTTTGCCATTCTGTGCTTTCCTGTAGTTCATTTCCCTTGTGACCTATGGGAAGGATTTCAGCGTGTGTAACTACATGGTTTCTGGTGACAGGAGGTAGTTCAATACAATTCACAAGAAACTTACAATATGTTTATTGGAGGAGCCTAGTGTCCCATGCCCTAGTGTTTTTCTGGACAGCAAACTGTCATCAGAGGGTCAGCACCAATGCCCTGTGCTGTGTGACCCTCAGGAGCCTGAGCACTGCAACTCTGGCGGAGCCCCTATCCCCAGGACACTGTCACTAGATGTGTGCTGTCTCATGTAACCTCCTCAGTGAATCACCGCCCAGGCGACTTCAATGTCCTTCTGCTGACCAACTGCTCCTGACCAACTCCTTTATCCAGTCTGGGTGGCTTCCATTCCAGGAGCCCATGTTCTCCCAGTTGGCACTGCCCTCTTTTCTGCTCCTGCCTCCTGCTTCTCCATCCTAAACTAGCTGAGGAGAGAGGAATAGCTGCTTTTGGGTGGACACAGTTTGTGGTCTGGTGTCACTGTGAGTCAGGGGCTGTATCCGGAGGCTGCACTTCTGCTTGCCTGGTCTCTCTCAGCCCCTACATGGGCACTCACGAGCCAGACCCTGGGCTCCCCTAGTCCAGGCTAACACAATCCTGTGTTCAGTCCTGAGCACTCTATATGGGCCTTTGTGCCCTACTGGAATATAGAACCAGAAAGAAGCCTTGAGCATACACAGTGGGAACAAAAATAAGAGAAATTATTTATTTCTGGGGCCAGAGGGAATAGGCATTTCCTTTGCACTTGGCCAAGCCAGGTTCGATCACTGCATCCCATAGGATCCCCTGATCACTGCCAACAGTGCGCTCTGTGTGTACAGCTGGAGTAATCCCTGAGTACCGCAGAGAGTGGCCCCAAAAAATCAAAGAAAAAATAATATTAATAATGAGAAACTATTTTCTTTTTAACATATTTGTTATTCTCTATGACAATAATAGATGGAAATGATAACTCTGGTAAGAACTGCATGTTCAAACAATGAGATATCATGTTACACCACAGCGACTGGAACATATTCAAAAGAGCAGGAACATCAAGTGCTGGCGTAGATATGGGGAAAGGGGACACCCATCCATTGATGGTGGGAGTGCCGGCTGGTACAGCCTTTCTGGAAAACAATATGGACATTGCTCCAAAGACTAAAAATTGAGCTCCCTTTTGACCCAGACATACCACTCCTGGGAATATACTCTAGGAAGCCAAAAATATGCAGCAGAAACATAATCCCTACTTTTATGCTCAAAGCAGCACTATTCCCAATAGCCAGAATCTGGAAACAACCAGAGTGCCCTAGAATCGATGACTGGATAAAAGAACCTTTGGTACATCTACACAATGGAATACTGTGCAGCTGTTAGGAAAAATGAAGTTATAAAATTTGCCTATAAGGAGATGGACATGGAGAAGATTATGTTGAGTGAAATTAGCCAGAAGGAGAGAGACAGATACAGAATGACTGCATTTATTTGCATGAAATAAATATATATGTACATATTATGATACCAATATCCAAGATCAAGTGAAACAGGAATCAGGAGGTCTTGTCCAAGGTGGAAATTATCACAAACGTGTGGGAGTCAGAGTTTCACGTAAGACAGCAAATTGAACAGTGTGCTAAAAGTTGTCAAGGGTAATAATACCAACCTAGAACTAAGCATTAAATAGAGGCAAAAAAATACACCTTTTAATGTATGTTCTGCAGTCCATAGTCTCAAAGGAAAGGAAAAGAGAAAGAGAGAGAAAAGGGAAGAAATAAAAAGAAACTGCCATGGAGGAGGGCTGGGGAAGGGGGAGAAAACCGGGGCCGTTGGTGGTGGGAGATGGGCACTGGTGTAGGGATGGGTGCTGGAACACTCTATGACCAAAAAAAATATGAACTGTTTAATTGTATATATTTTTAATTTGATATCTCACAGTGGTATAATAAAATACTTAAAGAGAAAAAAGAACTCAGCAGCTCCCCCACTCTCCCCCTCCAGGTGCGTTCCTGCGGTGGGCAGCCCCCGAAGCACCCCTTTCCAGCATAAAGGGCTGGAACTTTGAGAAGGGGACCAAGCCACACCCATTTTTTGGATCTACCCCTGGACTACCTCCACCTGTCACCCTGACTCCAGAACCACCCAGCGACACTCCAAAATTCAAAACTGCATGGAGGCACTAGCGTCCGCGCAAGTTATATCTATCTACATGAGATACTACTGAGCATTTTCCCCTACATTCTTTGCTATACATCCCTAACTGCAAAGTAATTCAGGCATCTACTAAAACTATTGACTAGAGACTCAGACACACATTTTCAACCTACGATAGTCATTATGGTAAAGCAATGCGAATTCAAGCTCTACAATTGAAGTCACTAATACAGATGAGTCAAGCAATGATGATTAGCTATATAACCTCTCTGAAAAGGAATTTCAGGAGGAAATGTTAAAGATTCACAAGGGACTCAAACAAACAATAGAATACAAAGTCAATAAAATACAAGAGGACGTGAGAGCAGAATTGAGTAAATTTCAGACCAAAGTACAAGCAGAAATGACAGATATTAAAAATGAGGTAAGTGAACTGAAAAACACAGGAGAAGGCCTCCAAAGCAGAGTAACGGCTACTGAAGAAAGAATTAGTGATCTCGAAGACAAGGTTCAGAGATTCTTTAGACAACACCAGAAGATGGAGAAAAGACTCACAATCAACGAACAGACTACAGAGAAAATCGGGATGAAAACAAAAGGAAGAAAATAAGCATCATTGGGGTCCCAGAACGGCATGAAGAAAACCCTGTGAAGAAGGAACTGTCAAAGCCATCATAACTGAGAAGTTCCCTGAACTGAAAAAGCATGCTCCCAGATACAGGGAGGCCCGTAGGATACCAGCGAAAAGAAACCCCAATAAGAATACTCCAAGACACATCCTTATTAAAATGACAAAAACGATAGACAGAGATAGAATACTGAAAGCAGCAAGATCAAAAAGGAAATCACATACAAAGGAGCATCCCTGAGATTTACAGCAGACTTCTCAGATGAAACACTCCAAGCCCGAAAACAATGGTAGGACATTTTGAAAAAGACTCAATGAACTGCAGGCTTCACCAAAAAGTTTTTTACCCAGCTAGACTTACTTTCAGATGTGAAGGAAAGATACACAACTTCACAGATAAACAACAACTCAGGAAATTCATTGACTCAAAACCAAGTTTAAAAGAAGGATTGAAGAGTCTATTGTAAAATAAGACAACCCAAAACCACAATAATATTAAACAGAAAGATGGCACAAAATCCAATGACAAAAATATCTCTCAACGTCAACGGTCTAAATGCACTAATTAAGAGATATAGGGTGGTAAAATGGATTAAAAAACTGAATCCAACTTTCTGCTGCCTACAAGAAACACATCTGAATAATCAGAGCAAACACAGACTCAAGGTCAAAGGCTGGAAGACCATTCTCCACACAAACAACTCCTCCAAAAAAGGCGTGTGTGGCCATACTCGTATCTGACAATATAGACTTCAGGCTGAAAAAGTTTAAAAGGGACAATGAAGGCCATTTCTTAATAATTAAGGGGTATGTATACCAGGAAGAAATCACACTACTAAACATATATGCCCAAAACAGGGGCCAGCAAAATACTTAAAACCACTATTAATAGACCTCAAAGAAGATATTAACAGTAGCACAATAATAGTCGGAGACTTCAACACTGCCTTATAGACTATGGATAGATCAACGAGACTGAAACTCACCAGGGAAATACTGGACCTGAAGGAGGAAATGGAAGAAAGAGAGCTGGTTGATATATACAGGGATTTTCATCCCCAAAAAAGCTGAATACACATTTTTTCCAGTTCACATGGAACATTCTCCAAGATGGACCATATACTGAGCCACAAAGCATACCTCAACAAAACAAAAAGATAGAAATTGTGTCAACTATTTTTTCAGATAATGATGCATTGAAAATAGTAGTTAACCATACACAGAAGCATGGAGTCAAACGAAACACCTGGAAACTGAACAGTTCACTGATGAACAACAAATGGGTCATAAAAGAAATCAAACAGGAAATCCAAAGATTCCTAGAAACAAATGACAATGAAGATACCAACTATCAGAACTTGTGGGACATGGCAAAAGCTGTGTTAAGAGGAAAGTTCATAGCTCTGCAAGCATTGATAAGGAAAGAAGAAAGGGCCCACATAAATAACCTGACCTCACAGCTGAAAATATTAGAAAAAGACCAACAAAAGAAGCCCAACCCTGGCAGAAGAAAGGAAATAATAAAACTTAGGGAGGAAATCAACGAGCTAGAAACCAAAAAAAAAAAAAAAGATTAATGAAACAAGATCTGGTTCCTTGAAAATTTAAACAAGATCAACAAGCCAATGGCAAGACTTGTAAGGACATGAAATGACAGAACCCAAATAAACAGAATCAGAAATGAAAATGGTGACATCATAACAGAAAAGACAGAAATCCAAAAGATCATCAAAAGATTACTTTGAGAAACTGTGTGCCACGAAACATGAGAACCTAGAAGAAATGGATAAATTCCTGAAGTCCTATAACCCTCCCACGATTGAAACAAGAAGACCTCCAATACCTCAATAAGCCTATCGCCATACAGGATATTGAAACAGTAATTAGAAGTCTGCCCAAACACAAAAGCCCAGGTGGGTTCACTAGTGAATTCTACAAAACCTTCAAGGAGGACCTACTGCCTGTCCTGTTCAAGCTCTTCCAGGAAATAGAAGAAACAGACCCACTCCCAAACAGCTTCTATGAGGCACATATCACCCTGATACCCAAAACAGGGAGAGACAACACAAAGAACGAAAATCACAGATCAATCTCCTTGATGAACACAGATGCTAATATCTTCAACGAAATACTAGCAAACAGAATCCAAAGACTCATCAAGAAGATTATACATCATGAACAAGTAGGATTCATCCCGGGAATGAAACGATGGCTCAACATTCGCAAATCAATCAACACACTACATCAAATCAATAAGAGAATAAATAAAATCCATATGATCCTATCAATAGACTAGAGAAAGCATTTGACAAGATCCAGCACCCATTCATGATTAAAACCCTCCAGAAAATGGGGAAGCCTCCTCAAGATAGTCAAAGCCATCTACCAAAAGCCCACAGCGAGTATCATTCTCAATGGGGGAAAAATTGAAAGCCTTCCTCTAAAGATCAGGAACACAAGGTTGCCCTCGCTCACCTATTTTATTCAATATAGTACAGGAAGTACTCGCCATAGCAAACAGAAGAGAAGGACATTAAGGGAATCCAGATAGGGCAAGGAAGAAATCAGCTATCATTATTTGCAGATGACATGATATTATTCTTAAACAACCCTAAATTATCTACGCAAAAACTCTTTGAAACAATAGATATGTATAGTAGAATTGCAGGGTACAAAATCAATACCCAAAAAGTCGGTGGCTTTTCCTATACACAAATAACGAAAGAGAAGAAAGGGATATTAAGAAAACTATTCCTTTCACAATTGTACCACAGAAAATCAAATACCTAGGAAATAGCTTAACCAAGTGTCTGATGGACCTATACAAAAGAACTACAAGACACTGCTTCAAGAAATAAAAAGAGGACACGAGGAAATGGAAACACATTCCCTGTTCATGGATGGGGAGAATTGAACATTGTCAAGATGGTAATACTCCCTAGAGCATTGTACAGGGCGCCAGCATGCAGAATCTCACAAGCGGCTGGGGGAGGCTGGAATACGGCTCGCACCAGGCCCAGCTGACTATGTAGCCCCAGGTAGGGCAGATGGGTTTGGATTCGGGGACCGTCGCCCCTATTGGGTCCCAGAAGCAACCGGATGAGCCTCGCCCATCACACTAGCCACCATTTTCGTTGTCTGGAGGCTGGGAAACTGCCTCACGACCAGATTAAAAGAGCAAAACCATTCCGAGCCCAGGTAGGGGCCCAAGAAGCTGGAATCACTGGGAATTTGTCCTATGGAGTCGGGCCCACTTTCCCCGCCATTTTGTCGAGCCTGGTGGCCCCCCGCCCGGAGTTGCCTCTGGGCCAGCATGCAGAGCCTCTCACAAGTGGCTGGGGAGGCTGGAACTCGGCTCGCGCTGGGCCCAGCTGACTATGGAGCCCAGAGGAGG
>JAJIBD010028520.1:0-70535 GCA_021461705.1 Cryptotis parvus
GGACACTGGATAAATGTCTGAGAATCTCTTTTTCTTTTGGTTTTTGGATCACACCTGGCAGTGTGTGTTAGGGTCTACTCTAAGCTCCAGAGGTGCCCAGAGCAACATCAGGTGTCAGGGATCAAACCCTGGACCTCTCTCATGCAAGCATGTGCTCCAGCTCTTTTAGTTAGTTTCCTGACCCTGCCTGATTGTCTTGTAGGGGTAGTTAAAACCAACTACTTTATTTACGATACAAGCTCTTCTGCTAATGTTTGCTTTCAAATGTCTTAGTCATATCTTCTAGTTTTAGGAAAAACCCTAACTCCTTGCATATTGATTCTGTGATATCCAAATAAATGGCCCTTCTCTCCTCTGTGATAGTGAGCCTTTCTTTCAGCATATGCAGCTACAGAATCATCTCACTGAGAAATGAATATTGGAATAATGACCCATATGTCTCCAATGGCTCCATTTCCTCTTTCTTCTTCATAAATATTTACATGTTCATTTAAACGGTAGTAAAAATCTAAGCCTGATCGGTCCCTAAGAGACTTTTGAAATTGCAAGGATGGAAAGCTTCCTAGGAGACATTTTATTGTGGGGGATCTTGATTCCAAGTGTACTTGCTCACATGTCTCACCACAGTGACTGTGGAGCAATGACTGCTACAGGAGCCGCAGGAAACTGACTGTAGCATCAGGCATTTTCCACCAAAAAATGGAGTAGGCATGGCGGTCTCTAAAGGGGACCAACAACTGAGATGGGAACTTATATTGTCATCATAGCAAAAGTCAAGTTCTATTTCCAGGATAAATCAGAGTGCTGGAGTGTTCAGGCTGCATGATAATGCAGTGGTAAGGTGCTTACCTTGCATGCAGCTGACCCTGAGTTCGATCCCCAGTATTCATTATGGTTCCCTGAGTGCAGAACCAGGAGAAAACCAAGAGCACCACTGGGTAGAATAAAAAAATGCAGTGCTTGCCTGGCATGCACCAGGCCCCAGTCAGGTCTTTGGCACTTAATTGTCACAACACAAGCAGGTATGACCTTCCAAGCACTGCCAGGCTGAGCAGAACCACACCACTAGACAAAGTCACTAAAAACCATAAGGCCTATTTGTGCAGTGTGTCTAGTTTTACAAGGAGTGCTCCTGATGCCGTGACACTATTGAGGAGATGCACCCCTGATAAATATGAACAGCAGCACCGCAAACCTATGGAAACCCAAATTTCTCTTGTTCTGGATAATAAAATCAAGGCTCTCCAAGAATGAATTCCAGTAGTACCTGATCAGCCAACACCAGGCTATTATTTGCATAAAAGCAGAAACAAGGTCATAAGAAACTAAGTGTTGCCTAGCTGCAAACCTCTCTCACCCTACTCTCCATTTGGGAAGCTCTGAACAAGTAGGAATTTGGGAAATAGTCTTCAGAGAAACAGTCTGGGAATATAGGTGATCTGTGGCCAAAAACAAAGTGCTGACATAAACGTCAGTCACAGACCTAGAAGGGGAGAATCTGAGAATCTTGACTGCGCTAGCCACCCTAAGTCGTGTTGTGCAGTGTTTGGTTAAGAAAAGGTCTATACACAAAGTCAGCCCTTAGGAATACAGTCTTAATAATCTTGCCCTTTCACTGTGCATACTTAAAGAAGCCGATGCTTAAGGGCCAGCAGCTCTCCAGAGAGGCTTCTGAGGGCCCCTTCCTCACTCCAGTGTTTGCCACCGGTATTACAGACCTTATTCTTCCATCCCTCACACACCATTCCTCCTCCAGGGGGCGCTCATCCCAGTGACCCCAAACCAGAGATGACTCTTCTTTACCAAGTAGCTTTTCGAGGGATGGGCAGAAATGAACACAAATTCTCACAAAGAAATAGAGATGCTAAAATGAAAATTATATGAACACCTATGCTTATAGAAAGAAATAGTTTAGAGAGAATTGATTTCTTATGTAATCAGAGTAATTATTGCCTAATTAACCTTACACATCTGATGTTTTACATAAATATTGCTTTACTTAATGGGTATTTTACTTAAAGTGTGCTACATGATGATAAGATACAATAGTTCAGCGATCATTAACACGCCTGCAATTAATACACTGAATCAATTGCAATTTGACACAATTAGACCAACATTTTCAGTTTTTCCTTTTTTCATTTCCATAGTTCTGTGTGTTTTGCTACCAGCAATATTTCCTGATGCCATGATTGTTTTTTATTTTCAGCACTCACACAGATTCATACTGAAGAAAAAAATTAGTTGTTGGATCAGCTCTGGGACATGGCTCAGTGGAAAAGCGTAAACCTGCATGCATTAGACATGGGTTTGGGTCATATGACCAGTGTGTGTGTGTGGGGGGGGGTAATTCCTTTTCACTCAGAATTATTTTGTTCTTCCCACCACCTCACAAGTTAAATCTCTATTCCTCATATGTCACTATCTTCACAGTCCTTGATATATATGCTGGCAATTTTTCTTGATAAGATGACAGATGAGAGAGAGAGAGAGAGAGAGAGAGAGAGAGAGAGACTTCAGACTACCTGATAAGCCAGTCTAGCCATAGGGCTGAGAAAATCTATGTTTTTAACTAGCAGAATAGATATTTCTTGTTGAGAAAATTCAGATGATATGTTACTCTGAGGCCCATAATTTCCAAGTCGAAATCAAAAGTTATGGAAGTGTTTTTTGAATGGTTAGTGAACTTATTTACAATAACCATCTTATTAAAATAAACTTACCTCAAATACTTCTGTGTGAGATAGCATCTAAAAAAATTATTGCTCTAGGGACAGAGAAGTAGTCCAGCAAGTATGGTGTTTGCTTTGCATGCAGACAACCCTGGGTTCAATCCTAGCACTGGAAAGGGTGCCCTGAGTACTGCCAGTAGTGATTCCTGAGCAAAGTCACTGTGGCCTAAAACAAACAAGAAGTTCAACTATAGAAATATTAAATTGCATTTGACATATTTTTTTGAAATTTCTTTTTTTAGTCTTTTCAAAGAACATCCCTGCCTAGAATGAGAATCAACCTAGCGTTTGGCCTCCTCCCTGACTAGGAGTTCTAGAGACTTCTAGAAAGTAGGAATTGAAGATTACATATTGCATTTGGGGGAGAACAGATTAGAGTAATGGCCTTGGAAAAAAAGAGGAGAATGAGAGCACCTTGAGTCTCAGGCTGGGAGGGAAAAGAAGAGAAAATTGTATAAAATCAGGGAAGAGATCTCTACCACACTTTCCCTTCTAGCTGTTGTTGCTACTGACGTACACAGTAAATCATTTTGATGCTTAATGAGAAGACAAAATACTCTGTATTCAGTTTCTTAAGAAACCCATAAAAATTATCAAAGTTGACTTATCTAAGAGCCACTGTGACAGAATTGGATAATACATCAACAACAAGTTCTTGAATTGTGTGTGCCAATTAAATATGTTTCCCTAGGAAAGAGAAAAGATTATTTATTATCCACTTGCTGTATCAAGACTGTGGGAAGTAGAAGGAGCATTTAATGCTAAATATTTAAGGCTTCTTCTTTTTCTTTGTTTATAGATAACTAAGAATCACTTTTGACTGAAATAACTAAGAGAAGATATTTAACTTAGTCCAGGATATCCATATCCTGAACTGTCCATATCCATATTCATATCTTCTTTTTGAGAAGAAAACTAGCAATATGCATGTTTTATATGATAAAACTTTTAACATGTCATAGAACAAAATTTAATAAAAATAGGAGTTCTGGAATTTAAAGACCTGGAGGCAGCCTAGCACCTTATTGACAGTGAAGCAACCAAGGACCAAGCCGGTTATTGGAACATTACAGCTTGTCTAACATTGTATGACCAACAGACAGCAGAGCCAGGACTAACACCCAGTCTTGAATCACAACCAGTCCAGGGCTTCAATCTCTCTCTATTCTACTGCCAGATGTGGCCCCAAAACAAAAACCAAAGCAATTTTAAATTAAAAAAAAAAAAAGACAAAGATGGGTTTTCTAAGCTTTTTTCCTTTTATGTTTAATAATTAAGAGCTAAATGTACATAAATTATTGTACTTTTTCTTTGCTTTTTGGGGGTCACACCCGGCGACACTCAGGAATTACTCCTGGCAGTGCTCGGGGGACCATATGAGATGCCGGGGATCGAACCCGGGCTGGCATGGGCCAGCCTATGCAAGGAAAACACCCTACCCGCTGGACTATCGCTCTGGCCCCAAATTATTGTATTTTATGAATATTCACTAAGCATATACTATCAGGCTCTTCTTTTGCTGTGCATTTGTATAATTTTATTTACAGTGATAAAATCCAGCAGGGCTACAAAGATGCTAAGTCACTATATATATATATATATATATATATTAATATATATATGAAGAGAAACATTGTGACAGAGTTAGCTCCCTACTCTGAGATTTATGCTTCTCTTCAGAGTCATTCCAAGGATGCAGATGCCCCTAGAATAATACATTTCCCAGCACAAGATGGAGCCCTCCACCTAATTCTCACCACCAAAAACACTGTCACGTCTCCACTGGACTGAGGGAACTGAGAGACAGAAGTGGCTTCTCTGCTCTTTCTCCAACTTTCAGCTGAGAGCTAACGTCAGGGAAACACTGGTAGTTTTGTCTGTAAAATGGCAGTGCCTCAATCAACCTGGGTTCCTGAACAGCTGCTGCCAAAAGCCCAACACCCACACGCCATTATAATAGAGCAAGATTCACACACCATCAATGAACAAATCTACTTCTGTGATGCAATGCCAAACTGAGCCAGATCCCAAGCTGAGGTTTAGGTTTGTGTTTGTGATAGAGCCTAGTTCAAGCATGAGATGCTGTGCTTATTCAGGGGTGAGAAATCAGTGAAATAAACCAAGACTAGAAAATGTTTCATGGGTAAGGGGGAGATTAAACTACATTCTTTCAGGGGTAGGGGTGAGGTAACCGCCTGAGCAGTACTGTAGACCACCAGGGCTACCCTAGGCAATGCTCAGGAGTCCATGAGGTAGCTTGGATTGAATCAAGGGTCCTTTACATACCAGGCATGTTTTCCAGTCCCTTGAGCTCGTTACCCAGCCCTGAATTATGAACTAGAAGCTATGTGGAATTAGCTCATTGTACAGAAGCGGAAGAGGGTACCAGAGTAAGGAACCAAGACAGGAACTGCAACAGGAATTCATTTGTGTGAGGGGACAGTGGAACTATCTTGATGAGCAGGTGTAGGTTTGGGGAGAAATGAGAATGAAGAAACAGGATGGAATTCGAGTACAATAATCCTTTGGAATTCAAGTACAGTAATCCTTTGGAATTTCAGACCCAAGTCAAAAGCGAGCCTGAAGTTTCTGGAGTACAACGGTGCCTTAATTGAAATGCACTGTATTTAGAAAATTGGTGAGAAAAACAAATAGAATCTTGGGGAAAACCAGTACCAAGGGGAAAATATTAGTTTGAGCGACAATTCAGTTTTGATAATATGGGCAAAGTGGAAAGAAAGGTAAATACAAGCGTCAGCTTAGGACTTTGACAGAGTAAACATGAAACAAAAGTTGTTCAATCAGATCTGTGTCTCATCTTAACTCCCTAAATTATAAGTTCTATTGTTCAAAGCATATTATTTACTCTCCCTAAGCTTTTTCCTTCCTTTGTAAAAGTGGGAGAATAAACCATAAGACTCCAAAGTTCTTTCCCTCTAATGAATAAATCTCTGATTACACAATGGGGAAGGGAAAAATTAAAAATAAAAAACTTAAGTGACATCCAGTAGGAGGCAAAGAAGAAGAAATGCACTGTCTGATTAAAAGTTTATTTGAACAAGTCCCAGTATGGCAGATTGGCATTATTCATGAATCTACATGGCAGTATAGGTAGATTTGTGAAATATTACTCTTCTTTTTATGTAAAAAAGCAATGTAAGGGGCTGGAGCGATAGCCCAGCAGGTAGGGCATTTGTCTTGTATGCGGCCGGCCTGTGCCGGCCGTGCCGGCCTGGGTTCAATCCCCAGCATCCCATATGGTCCCCGAGCACTGCCAGGAGTAATTCCTGAGTGCAGAGCCAGGAGTAACCCCTGAGCATCGCGGGTGTGACCCAAAAAGCAAAAAAAAAAAAAAAAAGCAATGTAACAACACATGATACAAAAATACTGTAATTCTCTAATAACTGCACATAAACCTTTGCTGTAAGATCCTTACTATGATAATTTACCACAACAAATAAATTTGTTTAATTTGAACATATTTCAGTTTTCCAACTCTTTTGTTTCTGGTGATTTGTATCTTAATAGTATTTCTAAATAAGAATGCTTGCTTAATTGTATCTCACTTAATAATGTTAGAAATGCATTACAGTACAGATTTTTTTACATTTCTATTTTTTTAAGTAATTAGCTTTTCACTCTATAATGGTTTTTGTAGTAATAATTTTATATCATCTGTGACTTCTGTTGAGTTTTTCTTCAAGTAAATTGCTGATTGTCGCCAAAAAAAAAAAAATTACCACAACAGTTGTACTAACTGCAGTATAAATTGCTCTTAGAGATGAAGATAACTCTAAAGCTGATTTCCTGATTTAAAGAAAAATATGTGAAAGTACTTAGTGAATCAACAATTATGCAACATCCTTCAACTTCATTATCAAATCACAGATAACACTACTTTAACCCATGATAATATGAATAAAATAACATTAGAATGTTATTTGAATTAATCTTCTTATAAGATGAGACCTGCATTTGAGACTATAACACTCACATAAAGATCTTTGCTTGGAGTAACTATTAATTATATTTAATTGATACAAAAATTGATTTTCTTTTTACAATGACTTTTAGATATACATCATTTTGTACATTTTAAGGGCCTTAACCCCTAGATAAAACATTTTTTAAATTTTTTATTTTTACAATTACAAAGATATACAATTAAAAAGTTCATATTTGGGTTTTTGGTCATACAGTGTTCCAACACCCATCCCTCCACCAGTGCCCATCTCCCACCACCAACGTCCCGGTTCCCTCCCCCTCCCCCAGCCCTCCTCCATGGCAGGTTCTTGATTTCTTTCCCTTTCTCTCTCTTTCTCTTTTCCTTCCCTTCCAGACTATGGATTACAGAACATACATTAAAGGGTTGTCATGTGTATCTTTTTGCCTCTATTAATGCTCAGCTCTAGGTTGGCATTAGTACCCTCGACAATTGTTAGCACACTGTTCCATTTTCTGTCTTACCTAGCCTCTGACTCCCACACGTTTGTGATAATTTCCACCTTTAACAAGACCTCCTGATATATGTTTCACTTGACCTTGGATATTGGTATCATGATATGTACATATATATTTATGTTATGCAGATAAATGCAGTCATTCTGTATCTGTCTCTCTCCTTCTGGCTAATTTCCCAACATAATCTTCTCCATGTCCATCCATTTATAGGCAAATTTTATAACTTCATTTTTCCTGACAGCTGCATAGTATTCCATTGTGTAGATGTACCAAAGCTTCTTTATCCCGTCATCAATTTTCGGGCACTCTGGATAAACCATTTTTAAAAGTAAATGAAGACAGTGCCACAAATTCTAGAGAAAGGCAAAGAGGAAGAAAGTTATAAATAAGTAATCCCTGACAGTTATTTCACTATTTGCTTGATATGACTTTAAAGAGTTATATCACCTGCCATGAAGTTATTTTACAAGTTTACAAGAGTCTTTTAAAAACCTGTGAAGAACAGTGTTTCTCAACCATTTTCAAACCATGGCTCCCTTCTCCCTTTTGGCCTTGTTTCCTTCCTGTGGTTGCCCTGTCCTACCAGTTGATCCTTACTGATCCTCACTCTTTTGCTGTGACAACACCCCTATTTCTGTGATTTTTCACTCCTGAATATCCCCTAAATACCGTGTGTGACCCAGAAAGCAAACAAAACAAAAAAGACCTATAGGATAGAAAAGTGAAGTGCTTGCTCTTCATTTACCAAACAGTTGTAATCTCGAGTTTTTCATCAGAATAAAATGCCACTGTTTTAATACTTGTGAGCAACTTTAAAACCATCTAGACCAGATTTTCAGCCTCCTAATTAGATGTCCTGTTTTGTTGATGTCAAAATACTAGAAACTAAACTGTATCTCCAGGAAACTCCAATTTGGCACATTTATGGGATACAAATATATCCCATAAATATGATGTAAATTCAAAACACAAATCCAAAGTGATGGTAGAACCAGAAAGAGAACATTTCCTGGTTCATATTCCTGGTTTTTTATCCAGGGTATAAAGGGTGGCAGGTCTTTACTAGGTCATACAGCTGTTTAAAACGAGTCAGTTTATGAGACTACGTCAGTGCTATTCACATTTTATTCTATAGATCTCCTCAGAAAATGCTATTCACATTTTATTCCATATATCTCCTCAGAAAATTATGGGAATAGAACTTCCTTTATCCTCTGACCCAAGTCAATAATGAATCAGAAGTATTCAGGTGCTTTGGGTCTTGAATCATTTAATGTTTAAAGCCATACAAAAACAATATGGACATTCCTCCAAAAACTAGAAATTGAACTCCCATTTGACCCATCCATACCACTCCTGGGAATATATTCTGGGAAGCCAAAAATACGCAGCGGAAACACCATCCCTACTTTTATGTTCATAGCTGCATTATTCACAATAGCCAGAACCTGGAAACAACCAGAGTGCCCTAGAATCGATGACTGTATAAAGAAGCTTTGGTACATCTACACAATGGAATATTATGCAGCTGTTAGGAAAAATGAAGTTTTAAAATTTGCCTATAAATGGAAGGACATGGAGAAGATTATGTAGAGTGAAATTAGCCAGAAGGAGAGAGAGACAGATACAGAATGACTGCATTTATTTGCATGACATAAATATACATGTACATATTATGATACCAATATCCAAGGTCAAGTGAAACATGACCTTGTATCAGGAGGTCTTGTCAAAGGTGGAAATAATTACAAACGTGTGGGAGTCAGAGGCTAGGTAAGAAAGAAAATGGAACAGTGTGCTAACAATTGTCGAGGGTACTAATACCAACCTAGAACTGAGCATTAAATAGAGGCAAAAAAATACACATGACAACCCTTTAATGTATGTTCTATAATCCATAGTCTGGAAGGGAAGGAAAAGAGAAAGAAAGAGAGAGGGAAAGAAATAAAGAACCAGCCATGGAGGCGGGCTGGGAGAGGGGGAGGGAACCAGGGATGTTGGTGGTGGAAGATAGGCACTGGTGGAGGGATGGGTGCTGGAATACTGTATGACCAAACCCAAATATGAACTTTTTAATTGTATATCTTTGTAATTGCATATCTCACAGTGGTATAACAAAATACTTTAAAAAAATTTTTTAAAATACTCTTGTTTGCCAAGGCATCGAAAATCAGATGTGCTGGACATGTAACACAATTTGGAGACGACCACTGGACTAGAGCTATTACTGACTGGATCCCACGGGATGTCAAAAGATCACGTGGCCGCCCACCCACAAGATGGTCAGACTTCCTTGTCAAGACACTGAAGGAATGGTTTGAGGCTCTTCATATTCCTGAATCAACCAGATGCCATTGGGCTACATTGGCACGTGATAGGGTCCAATGGAAATGTTACTGGTGCCCGCTCGAGCAAATCGATGAATAACGGGATTCAAGTGATCAAGTGAAGTGATCAACCATGAGTAGTAGAAATGAATCAGAGGCTTATTTGTATAATTACTGATTAAATTTGTAATTTTAAAGTATTTGAGCTTTGTTTGATCTCTCCTTGTGCCCAGCCGCTCACGAGGTGTCCGGGAGTGGTGGCAGATTCTAGCCCTGGCCCGCCACCCCAGCAGAGCCTCGCAACAAGCCAGACGACCCTCCCACTCCATGAGGGCCGCCATTTTCCACATCCAGACCTCCCTCTTGTCAGAACTCCATCCAGCAGACAAGCCTATCACAGCCCAGCTCAAACGGCCGCGAGGTTCATCAATAAATGCTGTATTTAGAGGTGACTACAAGAGTATGCCACCCACACGGCAAGCCTGGCAAGCTGCCTGTGTCGCATTTGATATGCCAAATACCAGTAACAATTATGTTAGGTCATTTCCATGACCTAATATAATGGTTTGAGGCTTTTATGTTCCTGGAGCGAGCAGATGCCCTTGGGCTCTACTAGCATGAGACAGGACATATGGAGATGTTACTGGTGCCCACTCGAGCAAATTGATGATGAACGGGAAGATAGTGATAGTGATAGTGATTGAGCTTTGTTTATAAGCAATAATATCTTTATTCTCAAGTAAATTAAAATTGTAACAATTGAAATGAACAATTTTAACAACACAGCTATGCTAGTAACATGGAAAAATTATGTAAGTCCGAGAATGTTGTAAATGTCAGAAATACACAAAAATATATCATTGGTGTGAATTTCCCCTAAATAACCACTATAGAAAATTTATGATTCAGATCAGTAGCATGTTGGATTTAAAAAAAAATAAATTTTAATATGAACATTATTAGGACCCAGGAAATAGTAGATAGGATAAGATTCTTGAAATTATCCCTGAGTACACAGCCAGAAATAAGCTCAAAGCAAAGCCAGATATGGCCTAAAAACCAAAAAAGGGGAAAAATTAAACACACACACACACACACACACATACACACACACACACATATAAACGGTATTTGTAAAAGGTAAAACTTCTATTGTTAGTATTTAACTAGAACATTTATTTAAAATATTTAGACGCAAATAAATATTTATTTAAATCACTTAATATTTATTTAAAATATTGATTTATTGCATGTGGCTGACTCCAGTTTGAACCCCCCCAGCACCATATATGTCTGCTGGGCACTATAAAGTGTCACTTTCGAGCACAGAGCCAGGAATAGCTGCTGAGCAGTGCTCAATATGGCCCACACACCCTTGCTGAAATGTGATGGGAGAGATAACTCATCAGGCTAGAGCATATGCTTCGCATGAAGGAGGCCTAGATTTGATCTGCAGAATTACATTATGATTCCCCAATCACCTGAACACTAACTAAGCTGAGAATAGCCCCTGAGCACCACTGAATATAGAAAGGAAGGAAAGAGAGGGAGAGAGGGAGGGAGGGAGGGAAAGAAAGAAGGAAGGAAGGAAAGAAGGAAGGAAGGAAGGAAGGAAGGAAGGAAGGAAGGAAGGAAGGAAGGAAGGAAGGAAGGAAGGAAGGAAGGAAGGAAGGAAGGAGGGAGGAGAGAGGAGGGAGGGAGGGGGAGGAAGGAAGGAAAGGGAGGGGGAGGGAGGGAGGGAGGGAGGAGGGAGGGAGGAGAGGAGGGAGGAAGGAGAGGAGAGGGAGGGTGGAGGGAAGGAGAGAGGAAGGAGAGAGGAAGAAGAGAGAAAGAGAAAGAAAGAAAGAAAAGAGAGAGAGAAAGAAAGAAAGAAGGAAGGAAAGAGAGAGAGAAAGAAAGAAAGAAAGAAAGAAAGAAAGAAAGAAAGAAAGAAAGAAAGAAAGAAAGAAAGAAAGAAAGAAAGAAAGAAAGAAAGAAAGAAAGAAAGAAAGAAAGAAAAGAAAGAAAGAAAGAAAGAAAGAAAGAAAGAAAGAAAAGAGATAAAAAGAAATCCCCAAATGATAAGCACCAGATTTGTAAAGGTCATGTGCTACCTAAAGTGTTCTATGAACTCAGTGCAATCCCTAGCAAAAATCCCACCAGAACTCTTCAACAACATAGATATGAATAGAATCTAAAATATGTATAGAATCATAAATCTCCCCAAATAGACAAAGTAATTCTGAGAGGGGGGGGAGACAGGAGGCATTTCATTTCCTGACTTAAAATTATACTATAAAAACCTAGAATAAAAATAGTTTGGTTCTAGAATTAAAAAGCAGAGTTTCATACCAATAGAGTAGAAATGAGAGGTTAGATGTAAACCTTCAGAGGCCAGAGCAATAGCACAGTGAGTAAGGCGTTTGCCTTGCATACAAGGACCGGGTACCCAGGTTCAATTCCTGGCATTCCTTATGGTCCCCTGAGCACTATCAGGAGTAATTTCTGAGTGTAGAGCCAGGAGTAACCCCTGAGCACCACTGGGTGTGACCCAAAAGAAAAACAAAAAACAATTAATTGATTAACTAGTTAATTAATTAATTAATTGATTGATTGATTAATAATTTTAAAAGTAAAGCTTCAAACTTATGGACAGATAATTAATGTTTAAGGGACCAGAGAAATAGTGTAGCAAGTGAGATGCTTGTCTAACAAGGGTTGGGCGGCCCCATTGCTATCAACCATACCAGATATGGTCCTCCAAGCACCAGCAGGAGCTCTATCCCTGAAGACAGTCAGAAATGCCCTGAGCACAGTCATGTATGGCTCATAAGCCAATAATATAATAATAGTAACCATAACATAGTAAATAGACTAATAGAAAATAAACAAAGGAGGTCCAAGCATTAAGTGGTGGAAGAAAAGCCTCTTCAACAGGGGCCAGAGCGATAGTCCAGTAGGTAGAGTGTTTGTCTTACACTCGGCCAATATGGGTTCAATCCCGGCATACCATATGGTTCTACAAGCCCCACCAGGAGTAATTTTTGAGTGCTAAACCAGGAGTAACCCCTGAGCAGGGCCGAGTGTGACTTAAAACCAAAAAGATACAAAGCCTCTGCAACAAATAGTATTTAAAAATACATTAGCCACAAACAAAAATAGGAAAGCTAACTCAAAATGGATTGAAGATCTTGAGATCTTGATATTGGACTGTAATCTATAGACCACATTGATATTAGACCATAATCCATAAAACAAATTGAGGAAAATTTAGCAGAACTCTCCAAGACATAGAGATGATAACGTCAATGTTTTCACTCTACTGGCAAAAGAAAAAAAAGCAAAAGTAAATAAATGTGATGACACCAAATTCAAAAGTTATTGTATAGCAGGAAAAACCTGTGACTACTGGTTCACAATTCCTACTAAATAAAACTAAATGGTTGCGTACCATATATACCTAACAAAGGGCTAATATATAAGGTATAGAAAGCACTCATAAAAGCTCAACAACAAAACATCAAAAATAGAGAAAATGTAGGTTGAGGGAACTTTTTCAGAAAAAGACAAACAGATAATCACGTCACTTGATCACTTGACACCAAACACCATTAGCCAAATGGCACAAATGCTGGCTGACTTTGACTGAGAATTATTCATCAATTTGCTAGAGAGGACGCCAGTAACGTTTGCATTTGATTCTACCACGTGTCAGTGTAGCCTAATGGCATCTGATTGCTTCAGGAATACGAAGAGCCTCAAACTGTTCCTTCAGGGTCTTGACAAAGAAGTATGACCATCTTGTAGGTGGGTGGCCATGTGATCTTTTGATGTCCCTTGGGATCCAGTTGGTATTAACTCTAGTCCAGAGGTCATCTTCAAATCGCATTACATGTCTAGCCCATCTGATTTTTAGACACCTTGGCAAACGAGACAGCGCCCCTGACTCTGGATCGTCGACAGAGGTCAGTACTCCAGATTCCTTCTCTCACTTGGTGAGGTGTGATATTTCAAGCATTGCTCTTTCGATTCCTCTCTGGGGAGACCCGAATAGCATTCTCATCCTTCTTTAGTAAGGCCCAGGTCTTTGAGGCATATGTCAATGCAGGGAGAACGGTGGAGTCAAAGAGATGTGCCCGGAGCCAGAGGTTCTTTGTCCTTTTAGCTATTTCTTCGATGCTCTTGAAGGTGCTCCATGCCACTCTCTTCCTCCTGCGCAACTCAGGTGCTAGGACATTCATTATGTTGACTTCTCGACCTAGGTACACATAACTGCTGCATTCAGAGATGTTTGTTCCATTGAGAGTGAATAGGGCCTCTGGAGCTAGTTCATTTTTCATGAATATAGTTTTGTTGAGATTCATCTGTAGACCTATCTTTCCACATTCTCAGTCAAAGTCAGCCAGCATTTGTGCCATTTGGCTAATGGTGGTTGGTGTTTGGTGTTATTAGAACGATATCATCAGCAAAGCGGAGGTGGTGTAGTTGCTGACCATCTATCTTCACTGCCATTCCTTCCCATTCTAATTGTTGCATAAAGTTCTTGAGGGGTGGTGCTGAAGAGTTTTGGTGAAATGGTATCACCCCTGCCTTACCCCTCTTTTGGCATCAAAAGTCACTTCCTTGTAGAATGGTGAGATCCTGGTAGTGAATCCATAATACAGCTCAGGAAGGATCTTGACGTATTGGGTTTGAATGCCCTGTTTGGCTAGGGCTTTGATGACCACCTCGGTCTCAGCAGAATCAAAGGCTTTCTTTAAATCAATGAACGTGAGACAGAGCATCTTGAACTCCCTACAAACCTCAATGAGCTTGGTTACTGTGTGGATATGGTCGATTGTGCTGAATCCTTTTCGGAAGCCTGCTTGCTTGCATGGTTTTCCCTTCATCTAATGTTCTGCCAATCATGTTCAGGATGACTTGAGTGAACAACTTGTAGATGATGGACAACAGGCAGATGGGGCGATAGTTGCCAATGTCGTGGATGTCTCCCTTCTTGAACAGTAGAACTGTCCTGCTGGTTTTCCATTGGGAGGGCACCTTGCATTCGGACAGGTAGCGTGTGAAGAGCTGAGCCAGTGTATTGATGAGCACTGATGACAGATTCTACAGGTGTTCGGATCTGACTTTTTCTGGGTCAGGTGCTGTTCGCTTCTTTACCAACCAAATGGCATGTCCAGATTTCAGAAGGGTCTCCCTTCTGATGACCACTGGCATATAAAAAAGTTCATTGTTATTTATCATCAGAGAAATGCAAATCAGAATGACAATGAAGTATCACCTTGTGCCAATGATAATGGCTTATATATGTTATATACATACAGTATATATATATTCAATATATATCCAGTATATATCCAGCATATATCCAGTATATATATATATATATATATATATAGTGTATATATATATATATATTAGATATAACCAATGTTGCTGAGGATGTGGTAAACAGAGAACCCTCATTCACTGTTGATGGTAATGTCATTTGGTTAACCCTCTTTGGAAAACCAGTAAGGAAATCTCAAAAAAATTAAAAATCCCTCTCTTCCCTTAGATCATCAATTTTCTCTAGCAGGCACCAGCAACATCTCAATACATCTGTCACATGCGAGATAGCCAAGGGCATCCCACCCCAGGAACATAAAGAGCCTCAAACCATTCCATCCAGTCATGGGAATGAGGTCTATAATTTTACTGGTATTTGGCATGTCAAATACGACACAGGTAGCTTGCCAGAGTCTGCGGTGAGGGTGGGATTTTCTTGTAGTCACATCAAAATTAGTAATCTCAAAAAATTAAAAATAGAACTTAAAAAAAAAAGAACTTCCATATGGTGCAACCACCCCCAACCCTAGGCATCCAGAACATTAAAAAGTTCCTGATTATGATTTGAAAAGATGCAAGCACACATACATAAGCACAAACAAAATCACGGACATTCCTCAACCACTGTCCACTGTCCCAAGTTCCCTTCTTTCCTTCCCCACTCAATTTGGTAGGCTGTTCTGTTGGCAGTATCTCAGGTTTTATTTCCAGTGGGCATTGTCTATTTCCTTACTTTGTTTCCTTATACTTTCATATGAGCAACATTATTCAGTATTTCTCTTTTTCTTTCTGACTCACTTTTTCTTTCTGACATACTTTAATTTATATATGCTGGAATAAAGCAATATTTTAAGTAGTTTAAATAATAAAATGCAATTCATCTTTTCTTATAACCAAGTAATACTCCTTTGCATATATATCTTACAATTTCTTTACTGAGGTCCTGCATTTTTTGTTTGCTTGCTTTTATGGTAATTTGGGTAGCATGATTACACAGTGTTAAAAATCTGACTTTGATATACAAAGTGACTGTCCTTCACCACCATCTCAGTGTCAGGGAGCCGCTGGGGTCCCTAACAATACCAGGAAACAAGTTTCCTTCTACCTCCAAAGCTGGCCGGGAATGGATGAAAACTCAGGAATCCGAGGCAGTTTTAAAAGGCCAAGATGGCTGCCACCACATGTTAAGGCCATGTAGAGAGGAGACTGTAAAGTGGAGCCAGCAGAAAGTGGGGAAAAGAGAGAGCCCAGAGAGGAAAAAGCATAATTTTATATCCCTGCAACCCAGACCTCCCACTTCTATGGAAAGCCATCAGGGTCAAATTAGCCCTCAGGTAATTTTTCCCAGGACCTCACCTAGGCCCTTTGAGATTGTAATGTTGCCCAGCCAAGATCTGCCTTGGAAATGCCTCTGCAGGGTAGAGAGAAGGAGTTTCTGAGATGAACTGTATCTCAGAATACATAGGAATGCATTTGTACCAAAGAATATACTATAGCCAGTTAATATTTTCCAACCTTCACGAGAGTCTCTTCTTTACTTCATGGTAGTTCTGTATTTTAGCTTTGAGTTATCAGAGAGCCATGCTTGCTTGGTTGGAGGCAAACAGCATTTCTCTCTTGTCTAGTTACTTAAGAGATCCAACGTGGCCAGGCAAATATACTGGTAATATCTAGCTAGTCCCACAATGATTGTGACAGCATGAGAGAATATTTATACCAGCCAGAATAGAATACATGGTCAGATAAACTGCCACATTCAAACTGTCCTCCTCCGATCTACAAAGTGACCTGCAGGGAGGCAACTCCACGTCAGATGCAGAGGCTCTGAGCAGGAGCATACTGCAACATCTAAGTCCTGAAGATTCTCTACTACAGACCTTATATCATTTCAAGTCCACCTCTTCACCCATCCCCTCACTGCTTGGTAATTTCAGTTTGTAATAAAACCCCAAAGGTTTGTCATTGTTTGGTATTGTCCATTCCTTTGTTTCTTCTGTATATCAGAGATGAGTTAGATCATTTGTTAGATCCTCCTTCTTACTGGCTTACTTCATATTACATGATGCCCACAGTTCCACCCAAGTTGAGGTATAATTTTATCCTTCCTTATAGTTACATAATATTCCAGCACAGCAGAGCCTGGCAAGATGTCCAATGTTTATTCGATATGCCAAAATCAGTAAGAACAATGTGTGTATTTATAACACAATTTATTAATCCATTTATCTGTTATTGGAAATTTGAGTTATTTTCATACCTTGGAATTGCTCCCAGTGATGCACAGAATTCAGATGTACACATAGATTTTCAAGTTAATGTTTTCATGTTTTTTGGAGTACATGCCCAAGAAATGGAATTGGTGAGTCATATAGACACTCTAGTATTACATTTTGAAAAATCTATATACTTTTTCCACAGGGTTTAGCCAAATGGCATTCCCATCAAAAGTGAGGGGGTCCTATTCCAACATAAGCCCTGCTAACACTGATTGTTTCCAGTCATTTTTATAAATGCCATTTTCACTAGCATAAGATAATTTCTTGCTACTGTTTTGATTTGAATTTTCCTGATTATAAGTGATGAACATGTTTTTCACATTCCTATTGTGTAGCCCAGAGGAGGAAAGAAGGAAGAAAGGAAGGAAGGAAGGAAGGAAGGAAGGAAGGAAGGAAGGAAGGAAGGAAGGAAGGAAGGAAGGAAGGAAGGAAGGAAGAAGGGAAGGAAGGAAGGAAGGAAGGAAGGAAGGAAGGAAGGAAGGAAGGAAGGAAGGAAGGACAGACTAGTTCTATAAGAAGCAAAACGATCAACCTTGAACCCCACCCAGTCATGACAGTGATGTTTCATACATAAAATTTCAGTTCTAATATACCTTCAGGCACTTTAGAGAGATTTTTTGTACTATTTGAATAGCTAAAAACCAAAATAGTTGCAATATAACACAAGCACATTGACCTGGGTTTTAGTGTCAGTCAAAACAGTAATTAAGGTAAACATGACTGGAGGCTGCATTTCAGAAACAAAGGTGGAAAATTCGATTAAGAGCACTGAGGTTAGTGTGAAGGAAATGTTACAGCTAAATCAAGAAACGTTGCTTTAGGAACTAAAGCTAATCGTCACTAGTGGGATCCATGCCTGTCCATAATGAAATATTTGCCCAGCGCCTTTCTCAAAATAGATTTCCTTTGAGCCTCTCCTGCTGAACTGTGCTGTGTCCTTGAGGATATCCCAGAATGGCCTATTTTCACTTGTGAATCCCAGAACAAATACTAATCTTTTCCCTCACCTGTTAGAGCATAGTTTAAATTAGCTTTATTGATTGTGGAACTGGGCATGCATTAATATGTCTTTTACGGTCCCTGGGCTCGCCGAGCATGAGAAGCATCTGAAGAATGAGATCAATGCAGAATGGTGCTGGTCAGGGGTTGTGTTTTTAAATTGCAAGTGCAACGTTGGTTCAGTTTCTAGCTTGCAGATTCTCCATTCTTCAAAGAAGAAAATCAGATGAACTATTGAACCACTGCTGTATGCAGTCTGTAAATATAATTAATCTGAAATCAATGGACTTAATCAATTTAGCACATTTCCATCCCTTTTCCAAGATGGAAACTCAGCATCTTCCTACTGCCACCTTAATTGCTGTCTCGGCTTACTAAGTTAGAGTCTTTCAGAAGATTATAGCAGAATTCCACCTATTTAACTTTATTTGAATGTAAGTACTTTTTAGAAAAACAGTTTGAATTAAACTTGACTTTTTGGGAGGTAAAGTGTGGATTGGGGATCAAACCCAGAGCCTCACACAGGCAAGGTATGTATTTTACCTAAGCAACAAACGTATCCCTATTTTTGTTATCAAAAGTTGTAAGATGGACTTATGAAATACATCTTTCATTCTGCAAAAGAATATTAACCCAGAAAAGTCTTGGGACTGATATTCTGAACTGCAGTTTTACTTGCTATTTAATGCAGTTCAGTTTGCCTTCTATGGTTTTACTGTGATGGTTTGGTCAGGTAAGAATGAACTGAGCTGGGGCCAGAGAGTAATAGCACAGTGGTAGGGCACTGGCCTTGCACGTGGCCAACTCGATTCGATCCCCAGCATCCCATATGTACCCCTGAGCACTGCCAGGAGTAATTCCTGGGCAAAGAGCCTGGCGAGGGTGTGACCCAAAAAAAAATAATAATAATAATAATAATAATAATAATAATAATAATAATAATGTGCTGAGGAATGGGGCTACAAGGTAACTACTGTGACTAGAGAATGGTTCAGAGTTTCCGTGAACATGTGGCTGTGGGTGAGATGCCAGCTATACTGAATACTGAATGCAGGGTAACCAGGTACCTGGGGAGTCAAATGCAAGGAGCAAAGGAAAGGGTTTGCTCTCCATGCCTTTATCCTCAGAATCTATGTTAGAAAGAATTAGTAGGACACTTGTTGGAGACAGTGGGTAAGAAGGAGTATGACATTTCCAATGTCAAAATTAAAACATCTAAAGTGGATTTAAAAACTAAATAACGCATTCTGCTGCCTACAGGAAACACATTTGAACAGTCAGAGCAAACATAGACTCAAAGTTAAAGACTGGAAAACAATTCTCCATGCAAACAACTCTTCCAAAAAGGCCAGGGTGGCCATACTAGTATCCAACAACATAGATTTCAGGCTGAAAAGGTTAGAACAGCTCTGAATAATCAAGGGATATGTATACCAGGAAGAAATTACACTCCTAAACATAAACACACCCAACAAGGGGTCAGCAAGATACTTAAAACAAATGCTAATAAACTTTAAGAAGGACATTGACAGCAATGCACTGCATTTGGAGACTTTCACAGCACTTTGTCACTTCTTGACAGATCAACGAGACTAAAACTCAGTAATGAAACACTGGCTTTGAAGGCGGAATGGAAGAGAGGGTTAGTAAATATACATCGGGCTTTTAATCCATAAAGGACTGTACACCCATTTTTCTCCAGTGCACATGGAACATTCTCCAAGATAGACTGCATGCTGAGCCACAAAACATATTTCAATAAAATCAAGAAGATAGAAATTGTATCAATTATCCTCTCAGACTGAAAATAGAAGTTAATCACACACTAAAATGGAGAATCAAAACAAACACCTAGAAATTAAACAGTTCACTGCTGAACAACCAGTGGGTCTTAGAAGAAATCAAAGAAGAAATCAAAAGATTCCTGGAAACAAAGAAGAAAGAGGACACAAGCTACCAGAACTTGTGGTGTACAACTAAAGCAGTGCTAAGAGGGAAGTCTGTAGCTCTGCAGGCATTCATCAGAAAGGAAAGGGCCTGGATAAATACTTTGACTTTACAGTTTAAGATCTTAGAAAATGACCAACAAAAAGAGCCCCAAATGAAAACATTTATTTCTATTAATAGCTTAGGTTTGGATGTAACTAGACACCTAATGCTATAACGAAAACTATATATAGAATGATTGGGGGGAGGGTGTAAAACCATAGGTAAAGGAAGAGGTTAGAACCCCCGAGATTGCAGAGGAGGTATAATACCAGAAGGCTGATGAGAAAACAGGGACGCTTTCTCTCTCTCTCTCTCTCTCTCCTCACTCTCTCTCTCTCAAACACACACATACACATGCACAAGTGCATGCATACATCAGTCTTCACAAACATGTTATGAAATAATTACTGACACTACCCCTTGCAACATGCACATGTAAGGAAAGTGATTATGAGAGAAATAAAATCTATTTGCTTAAGTCCACCCAATAGTCAGGAACAAGAAGTGAACCAAAATCCAAAGACCCTCAGGCCCTACATGTAGACATCACGCTACAGAGCTACCTGGGCTGGAGCACCCAGGGAAATTCCCAAAAGGAATTAGCAAAGGAGAAGATCAGTAAAGTTTGCAAGGCTTGAGTAAACAAAGCGAAAGAAAAGGAGAGACTTTTTAGTAAGGGAAGATCAAAAGCACAAGGATATAAGCAGGAATGTCCGAAGAAGAAACTGTGAAGGTATGGACCTTCATGGGATAGGACTGTAATACCCTGGGACTTGGCCATTCAAAACACATTCATACCCAACTCAAGGTCCCTGAAACAATGCTTTTAGCATGAGAATGGTATTATAATCCTTCTTTACAGATGGAAAAGTTAAAGATTAAGAGATTGGGGACTAGAGATATATTCAGTAGGTAAGGAGTTTATCTTGCACACAACTAATCCTGATTTGATCTCCTGCACCTCATAAGGTCTCCAGAGCACTGCCAGGAATGCTCCTGGAGCACAGAGCTAAGAATATGCCCTGAGCACAAGTGGGTGTGGCCCAAACTCTCTGTCTCTCTCTCTTTCTGTCTCTCTCTCTGTCTCTCTCTCTCTCTCTCTCTCTCTCACACACACACACACACACACAAACACACACACACACACGTGATGCCTGTACTGTGTCCAGGGTACATTTTGCTCTTCTGCCTAAAAGCACTTTCTTTTCTTTCTCTTGTTAACTACTTCCATCCATCAACTCAGTTCAGTTCTGACCCTCTAAGTGAGCCTATGTTGGCTCCCCTTGCTCTGTCAATTCTGTTCCCAGTAAGGATTCACTGAACCTGCCATCTCTGCTTTATAAAATTCACCATCCTTATTCTTAATAGGAGCAGTTGAAAAATAACAACTGAATGAAGAAATGAACAGAACTCAAGTCTGCCTAGGGTAAATGTTGCTTGTACATTTTCTATATTAAGAGACCCTGGGGTGGTGCAATAGAAATATCTGAGAATACGTTACCTGGGGAGGAGAAAATGTAAGGGAGAGAATCTGACAGCTGTTTCTGATGAACTATTCAGGCTGAAGACAGATTAGACAGATTCCACGTATCTCCAGAACACAGACGGATGGGGTGAAAGTCCAGCTGGGCAGCTTCACTGTAGTGGGAGGAAGTGAACTAGCAACAATAAGACCTGCCCAGAGATGAGGAGCGTGGGTGGAGGGAGGTGAGCACTCAAACAAAGGCCAGAAAAACACCTGTCAAGGGTGTTGTCACGGAAATTCCTTTTCTGAACGGAAATGTTCAGCCACTTGGGCCTTTCTGCGTCTCAGATGTTTCTCAAGGTCAGAGAAGGTACTTGGACACAAAACTCAATTTGATCTGAACTGACCTCTAGAGAGAGAACAGCCATGAATCCTTGCTCTGGTGATGCCTGACAAACACCCGCCCTTTACAAAAGACATCTGCATTTGTGGGTGGCCACTTGGTGCCTGTGAGAATGGCTGGGAGAGCCAGCATTCCACTGGGGGGGGGGGGGGGGGGCGTGGTGCAGCTGCTGCTGGAACTGAGCAGCCGGGAACAGTCCAGAGTAGAAGCGGCTGAACGCAGGATCAACCCTCCATCCTGCAGCACACTGTCCCTTCTCCTCCACTGCTGACCCCAGTGAACACACACACACACACACACACACACACACACACACACACACACGGTTCTACATGTCGAGCTGCTGCATCTCCTTTCTCACTTCTGCTGGGAGCTGTCCTTTTCACCTGATGCTTTAGGTCAGCCCTTGTGCTGAGCCTTCTGAACTTTGCCAGCACCTGGAGAGCTACTCCTGGAGCCATTCATGAAGGACACTGGAGAGAAGACAAGAAAGCATCTTTTAAATACACATCTAAAATTCATGGAAACAGAGACCTTCAAGATCATATAGAGATGGGACTAGAACAATAGCATAGCGGGTCGGCATTTTCCTTGCATGCAGCCAGCCTAGGTTTGATTCAAATGGTCCCAAATGGTCCCCTGAGCATCCCAAATGGTCCCCTGAGCATCCCAAATGGTCCCCTGAGCACTGCCATGAGTAATTCTTGAGTGCAGAGCCACAATCCCTCAGCCTCATACTCAGGTATGACCCTCCTCCTCCTCTCACAACAAAAATAGGCAAAATCATACAGAGGTTGAAAACAAAGAGCCCTGATTTGGAAACTGAGGCCAAAGGATACCAGGTTATGATGGAAGTGAACTTGCACAAATCTGTCCCTTTACATTTTCATCAGGCCTAGAACAATTTTTTCGGGGGAAATCTAGACGGCAAATAAGCAGTTTGGAAATGTTAGAATATAATCTATTTGTGAACAACTATATTCAACACATGGTAATGTAGTTACTACTTCAAGATAATGTGTCATTTATAATTCAAACCACAGTGCTCATTTTCCTTCCTTCCTTCATTCCTTCCTTCCTTCCTTCCTCCTGCCCTACCTTCCTTTTTTCCTTCCTCCCTTCCTTCCAGTTTTTGAGGGGCCACACCTGACAGTACTGGAGGTTACTCCCAGCTCACTGCTCAGGGTGGTAGCAACTGGAAGTGCTCAGGGAACCATGTGGTGCTAGGGACCAAACCCAGATTGATCTCTCATCAAATGATCGGGGGACCGTTTGGGATGCTCTGGATCAAACCTGGCCCATTCATTTTTCTATATATTATTTTGTGATTCAATCATCAAATACTGAGTGAGAACTTAGCTGTGTGATATTCACTATGCCAGGCAACAATTATACATACAATGAAACTATACATACAATGAAATGAAAATTGACACAAAGGCATAGGCTCAAGAGAAACTATTGAAATTATTGTAGGCTTTTCTGAGGAAGAGATGTTATTGAGAAATTATGTAGCAGAAATTAGTCCTGGGGGATAACTCAAAAAGCTGGGGCATATGCTTATTTTATTGATACCTGGCAATGCATGGTTCCATTCCATTTACATCCCACAAAGGGTATGTCCCAAAATGCTGAGGTAAAAAGAACTCATTTCCTTCAAAAAAACAAGAGAAGGACTGGACTAAGGATTAAGGACTAAGGATTAAGGCTCTAGCCTTGCACATGGTGTTTCAATACTCAGCACAATACACAGACTTCCTGAGGACTACCAGTAGTAACCCCTGAAAAGAGAACCAGGCTAAGTCCTGAGCACCACTGGTGTGGCACAAAAACAAGGAAAGAAATATATTCCCAGCAAGGAGGAAAGTCTCAGATAAAGCAAGGGTAGAATGCAGAGGCAGATGCTAGAAAACAGGAGACATCAGAGACTGAAGGTTACTATTAGTGCAATGGAAAATGCAAAAAGAGGGAGTGATGGAATTTACATTTTTTTTTTTTTGCTTTTTGGGTCACACCCAGCGATGCTCAGGGGTTACTTCTGGCTCTATGCTCAGAAATTACTCCTGGCGGTGCTCGGGGGGACCATATGGGATGCCAGGAGTCGAACCTGGGTTGGCTATGTGGAAGGCAAACGCCCTCCCGATGTGCTATCACCCAGCCCTGGAATTTACTCTTTTTTTTTTTTTGCTTTATGGGTCACACCCACGTGGAATTTACATTTTAAAGATGCTTTTTCAAAAGGTCAGAATGTCGAATGAAATTATGATAATGGATTGATGGTAAGAGATTAGGTGGATGCAAGATTTCTGTCTCTCTAAAGTCCCTCAAAAATGACACCATTCAGCTTACAGACATATTAATGTGGCATATTTAGAATCATTTTTTAAACAATAACAAACCTTTCACATCCCACCCTTTTTCTTGTTTACTATGCAACTGTCATCCAAGGAAATTTACTATTGCTAAACGAATGAAAACTGAAATCTTTCCTATTGAGGCTATTTAAATTCTAACTCACATTGAGAATGAAGACAGATTACCATTTCCATGCAGAGGAAGAAGTAAAAAAGAAATGCCTTTTGGTGTAATGGCGCATTCGAACAGCATCTTTGTTTTATCATCAGAGAGGAAACTATAAACTTTACTAAGGATGCTGAGACAGAAACAGCCAGAATTAGACGTTCTCCATTTGTGACTCTTTGTCTCTGTTTTTGTGGTCAGTACCATGTCTTTCTCTGAGCATGGGCAGGAAGTCCTTCTTGATCATTCTCATCAAATTGAGGCAGATATTCCTAGCAACCATGGATTTGTACAATTGATTAATACAAAATAATGAAAAGTAATGTGTCCTCTCATTGCTTGGAGAACAGAATCCTTGACCCAGACCACAGCATTGGTATTCATGGGGGCCAGCACTGGAAGTTACTATATCTTTTTTTTGAAGGGTCCTTATTGGGAGTCACTAAGCAATTCATGGTGAACTCACCCAATTTAATGCTAGGGCCCAAAATGCAACATAGCTGGGCCTCACAGTGCTCGAGGGCCAGCAGGGCCAGACCTGCAGTGCTCAGGTGCCTCAGAATTACATCTGAAGATACCATGGAGACCACATGGTGCCAGGCATTGAACCTGAGGCAGATAAACCCTAACCAGTGTCCTAAGTTCCTGGCCCCTGAAAATTAGTGTATCTAAAGAAAGAATACAAATGCAAGAGAAACACTTGGTTTTCAAAATAGGTCACAGGGCCATTCAGGTTAGATTCCCTGCCCTCTCCCCAACTAAACCCAGAGGGCCCACTCTCACATTTTGCTTATTTGCCTGTCTTGTTTAGTGATGTTGATATGAAAAGTTGCTGGTTTATGGAATTTCTATATTACTTTAGGGAAACAAATCATAAAAAGTTTATTACTGGGGCGGGAGCAATAGCCCAGTGGCTGGCCCGTGCCTGCCAGGGTTCAATCTCTGGCATCCCATATGGTCCCCGAGCACCGCGGGAGTGGTTCCTGAGTGCAGAGCCAGGAGTAACCCCCTGAGTGTCGCTGGGTGTGACCCAAAAAGAAAAAAAAAAGTTTATTACTTTTAATCTCAGAGCTGCAGAAAGAAAAGAGAGACCAGAAGAAAAAGAGAACCAAGCTGTTCAAACATGTTCTGATTTTCTCTTTCATTGCTATATGTGATTCTCTTAAAGGGTTTGTTAAACACAGTTTCTGGGGGACCAGAGAGCTAGTACGTGGGTAAGGTGCTTGCCTTGCACGTGGCCAACCTGGGTTTGAACCACTGGGTAACCAATATATTTCCCCAAGCACCACTTGGAGTAATTCCTGAGTGCAGTTAGGAGTAACGAGTATTGCAGGATGTGGCCCCAAAAAGGGAAAAAAATACAAACCTACAATATAGTCCCAAGAGTTTCCAGTTCAGGAGTAAGGCCTGACAATTGAGTCTCACAAGTTCTCAGATGCTACTGGTGTTACTGATGTGGGGTCCACATTCTGAGATCCACTGTGAAGAATAAAGAAAAAGTAACACGAAAACCAATCAAGTCTGTCTTTGATTTTTATATAATGCTCTCAGATGATCTCTCTGACTTATCCCTCTTCAATCCTAGGGAGCGGCCAAACCTCCCCCAGTTCATCCTGCATCAGTGGTGACATATAAGCTACTTCTCTGTTCCAGCAGGGACTGAATTTAAAGAAAAAGCAAGGGCTGGTTGCCTTTTCCTAGGAAGACACAGCAGTACCTCAGGGACGGTTTAATTTTTTCAAATCTAACTTCTCTTGGACATGTGGTCTGATTTCTTTCTCCCTCATTTCCCTTGCTTCCTCTTTCTCTCTTACTGGAAGGAGACTGTAGCTGGGAGGTGAGTCATCATGTGCAATGTGAATGAGAAAAGTAACAATGTCAAGACTAGCAAAACCATTAGAAAAAGTCTCAGTTTGGACAAAGTTAAGCAAGACCGTGAATTTGATACTTAAGTCATAGTATGTTAGGCCCATATGAATCAACAATCTAGCTAATCTGCATCCTAACAAGTACAGATGGAATGAAGTTTACATGTAGTACAAAAGTGGCATTAAGTTCACTGCAACACCATGATTACACTGTGCTCACATGGTTCTCTTATGTTACATTCTTCCATAGTGAGTCAGTAATCCATCCTGGGTTTCAGTTAGATCCATCTTGTAATGTTCACTCTCATTTCTTTCCAGTCCTCCTCTTTCTTTTTCACCTAGTCTTTGTCCACCATCATTACATGTATTCAGGTCTTGTGATCATGTCATCTCACCTCATTTTATCAGCACTGCTTCAGCAAAAGTTTACATTTTTTATAAATGGCTCAGGCATTATTTATTGATAAGTAAATATGTATTTTATATATCCCATGAAACTTTAATGTATATAACAGATGTATAGATACTTCTATTGAATTAAGATATCCAATAAAATACATCCACAAAGTCCTTATCATTTAGTAGGGAAGTATTTTAAGCAAGTATCTTTTGTAGACTCAGTATACACTTACATTAAATATTCTTAAATCTTTTGATTTTTTTTCAAAATAATGCATTATTTTATAGTAAAAATGAAACCTACTGCCCACTGGCACTTGGCATTCTGACTCAATGACACTATGGACGTGTTAAGGTCCAAGTTGAAGCAGAATAAATACTGATCTTGAAGTGTTTTTGATTATTCGTAGAAGTTGAAATCTTTCCACATACAAATCACTGGAAGCAACTGGTAAGTATTGCAAAACCCTTCAAACCGTCACATCTCTGACCTGGTTTGGCCAAAGGGTCTGTCAAACACAGATCTCCCTCTCAGGACCACCTCAGACAATTTGTGCCTCCCCTCTACTCAAAGCACCATAGTCAGATGTTCTCTTCCCAAATCAACAAAAACATTGCCTCAAAAGTAAAATAAGTGTTCATGGCTTCATCAATATAGAATTTTGAAACTTGGCAGATTTTATATGAAACATTTTTAGAGTCCTTTTAAGTACGGTTTCAGAAGAAAGGAATAATTGTATGTGTTCTACAGCTGCAGGAAACCACAAAACAGTAATTTTATCACCCTCACCAGCTAATGATCATAGAAATGGGTTAAAAATCCATGACTAGGAAACTGAAACAATGAACCTTTGTAACCAGCTACAGGAATACAGCACAGCCAGCGAGACTGCCTGGGAACCAGGGGATAAGACAGAATCAGTAGCCAGAAGTTAAGAGAGCCATTATGAATTACAGAGCATCACATTTGGGAGTTCAAAGGTCTTGAATTCACAAAGACAACAGAGGCAAGTGTTCAGAAACCTACATACGAAATGCCACATTATTCGGCCCTTTGGTTACTTGGGTGAATTTAGTAGCTCCTAGAATACTCTACATTAGCTGGAGGTAAATAATCCCAGACATTCCTTTAGCCATAGTGACCTCCCAGCCACCAGAGACTAGAGCTAGTACTCCTTTTCTTCACTTTAGCACTGGAGCTTCAGAGGGAAAAAGAGATTGATTATAGACTAAATAAAAACTTACATTTTCACATCATGTCTGAATTGCAGGATGAGCTAATTTTCTACTATGATACATTAGCAATTTGCTGGACTTCAAGCAGAACCAAAAAGGCAAAACAAGATTGAAATTAAGCATGATAATGTCCACCTAGCCTTTTGTCTTGTTCACAGTTTATTGGCATATGAGTCTCATGCTACACAATTCACACATTTAAGGTCTATACTTACAGTGACTTTTAGTATAGTCACAGATATAGTATAGTCACCTATCACCACAGTCAATTCCTCAAAATGAAATGCTATTTCCCTCAGTCATTGAACTAGGCAGCCACAAATCTATCATCTGTTGACACAGATTTGCCTATCTTGACGTTTTATATAAATGGAGTCAACAATATATGATCTTTGAGGACTTGTTTCTTTCATTTACCATGTTTTCAAGGATCATCCATGCTATAGCACATATCAGTATTTCGTTTCTTTTCATTACTGAGTAAAAGTCTACTTTTGGCTATGCCAAAATTATTTAAATAACCATCAGTTAATGGATAATGAGGTAGTTCTGCTTTCAGACTGCCTTTCTCTCTCTTTCTCTTTTCCTTCCCTTCCAGGAACGTGTAAATCACGCTTCAATGGATATTCATGTATAAGCATCTTGTAATTTTTTTTTCTCTTGGGCATACTGTTAAATCATATAGTAACTCTGTGTTTAATTGTTCAAAGAGCCTCCAGATAGTTTCCCAAAGTGATCTCACCATTTCCCACTTTCACAACAATCTATAGTGATTTTATTTTCTATATCTTCTCAGTAGTTTTTACTAAGTTGATTTTATTACTATTAATAAATCCCAGTCCGGATAAAGAAGCTTTGATACATCTACACAATGGAATACTATGCAGCAGTTAGGAAAAATGAAGTTATGAAATTTGCCTATAAATGGATGGACATGGAGACGATCATATTGAGTGAAATTAGCCAGAAGGAGAGAGAGATATAGAATGATTGCATTTATTTGCATGACATAAAATATATATATGTACATATTATGATATCAATATCCAAGGTCAAGTGAAACATGTATCAGGAGATCTTGTCAAAGGTGGAAATTATCACAAATGTGTGGGAGTCAGAGGCTAGGTAAGACAGAAAAATGGAACAGTGTGCTAACAATTGTTGAGGGTACTAATACCAACCTAGAACTGAACATTAAATAGAGGCAAAAAGATACACATGACAACCCTTTAATGTATGTTCTGTAATCCATAGTCTGGAAGGGAAGGAAAAGAGAAAGAGAGAGAAAGGGGAAGAAATAAAGAACCTGCCATGGAGGAGGGCTGGGGGAGGTGGGAGGGAACCTGGGACGTTGGTGGTGGGAGATGGGCACTGGTGGAGGGACGGGTGCTGGAACACTGTATGACCAAAACCCAAATATGAACTTTTTAATTGTATATCTTTGTAATTGTAAAAAAATAAAAATAATTAAAAAATTAAAAATACATAAAAAATACAGGCAAAAAGATACACATGACAACCCTTTAATGTATGTACTTTAATCCGCAATCTGGAAGGGAAGGAAAAGAGAAAAGAGATAGAGAAGAAAGGGAAAGAAATAAAGAACCTGCCATGGAGGTGGGCTGGGTGAGGGGGAGGGAATCGGGGACGTTGGTGGTGGAAGATGGGCACTGGTGGAGGGATGGGTGCTGGAACACTCTATGACCGAAACCCAAATATGAACATCTTTGTAATTGTATATATCACAGTGGTATAATAAAATACTTAAAAAAATGAAAAGCCACAGGAAAAAAAATAAATAAAAATAAATCCCGGTCCACATTGAAAAATCTCAGAGATTCTAGATCTTTGACTCTGTCACTGAATCAATTGGCTAGATTCAAATGGTAAAAAAAAAATACATCTACAAAAATGAATATGCTAAGTAAAGATGTGCCTAATGAGTAAGCAGAGAAGAAAAAGACCAGCACTGTGGGAATTTGGGGGAGATCGATTGCAGATGATGGGTCAGGACACCCAGTCTCCTTGGACTATAAATACAAAAGCCTGGTGCTGAGACTTGCTCCCTGGGCTTGTTCAGTCTAATACAAAATAATTTCTTTGTACAGGGTGAACACTGAGGGCTTAAGGAAATTCATTAGAAAGTAGTTGGGATCAGAATAGGAAGAGCCTTGAATTGCTTTTGAAGTTGTTTCGATTTTATCCCATAAGTGATGGAGAAATCAACTCAAAAATAATTTATGAGGGGCCGGAGTGATATCACGGTGGGTAGGGTGTTTGCCTTGCACGCGGCAGACCCAGGTTCGATCCCGGCAGCCCATATGGTCCCCCAAGCACTGCCAGGAATAATTCCTGAGTAAAGAGTTAGGAGTAACCCCTGAGCGTTGCTGGGTGTGACTCAAAAAAAAAACAAAAACAACAACAAAATTTTTAAAAAATAATAATTTTTACAGATGACCAATATTTTTAATGTCTAAAGCATTTGTTGGTGGGGACATTGGAGGGAGAAAATGTACATTGGTGAAGGGAGGGGTGATGAAACACTGTATGACTTAAACTCAATTATAAACAACTTTGTAACTGTGTATCTCACTGTGATTCAATTTAAAAAGCCATAATGACCTTTTATCCCAACAGCATGAATTCATAATTGCAACTATATTAATTCTTTTGTTGATAATTAAAAATAATAATTTAAAAATAAAGCATTGTTTTTGGGGGGTAGAGTTTTCAAGTAGTTTTCAAAGAAAACCAGGTCTACGTTCACTGTACCCATGAGACCATGTGGTGATGGTTTTGAAACTCAGGGGGAGCACATGCAAAGCATGGGCCCCTGACTGCTGAACTGTGTTCCAGCATGTAAAGAATGTGTTTTAAGAGCAGACAGCACAGAGGTTAAAGTGCTTGACCCCAGTTCAATTCCCAGCATTAGACATGGTGCCCTGAGCACTGACTGTCAGGGGTCACTTCTAAGCACAGAGCCAGGAATAGCCCCAGCGGACGAGCTATGGCCTCCCCACTAGAGCAGGGGAAAGAATATGCTTCCAATATGACTAGAGAGCTAGGGAATGTATGCCTGGCCTATACAGGGCCCCAAATGGATCCTCAGCACCATATAGTCTTCAAAGTTCTGTCGGGCTTAACCCTGATACTCTCAGAATCTCTGGAGAGGTCCTTCTCTGTTTTTTTTTTAAATGTTTATTTATTTTTTAAATTGTATTATATCATCTTGAGATATACAGTTACAAACATGTTCATAATTGGGTTTCAGTCATACAGTGTTCCAGCACCCATCCCTCCACTACCCTTCTCAGCACCAGTATCCCCAGATTCCCTCCCCCCCTCCCAGCCTGCCTCTATGGCAGGCACTTTTCTTCTTCATTTTCTTCTCTCCTCTCTCTCTCTCCTCTGTCTCTGTCTCTCTCTGTCTCTGTCTGTCTGTCTGTCTGTCTGTCTGTCTCTCTCTCTCTCTCTCTCTCTCTCTCTGTCCTTCTGGGGAAAAACACCAAAGCAAAAAAAAAGTCTAGCTGGACGTGGGGGTAGGTACCTATAGTCCCAGCTCCTTGGGAGACAACGGCTAAAGGATTTCTTGAGTCTGGGAGTTTTGGGCTGTAATGTGCTATGATGATCAGATGTCCACAAGAAGTTGGCATCAATATGGTGAATCCCCCTGAGGACCAGGTTGCCTAGAGAGGTGAACTGGCCCAGATCAGAAGCAGGGCAGGTTAAACCTCTGTGCTGATTAGTAGTTTGCTCGTATCTGTGAATAGTCACTGCAAGCCAGCCTGGGCAGCATAGTGAGACCCCATCTCTTTTGATCTTACCTCAATCAATTAAAACTTTTAAAATAATAACAAAGAAAGTTATATATCAATTTTTCAGCACCACAGATAGCATTTTAATAGTATTTTCAACATTAAGAATGATTCAGGAAATCAGGACGCTCCCTTTCATGGGGAGGCATGCAGAAGAATAATGTTCTAGAAAGCACTCCAAATATCCTTTGATCAAGTAACCCAAATCCAGGATTTTCCCAAAGAAACAGTCACAGATACAAAAAACAAACATGTTTAACGACCAGGTTATTCTTAATATCTTACTATTGCAACTTGATTCAATAAATTACAAACCACCCTTGTAACTAAACACTGTACAACCACCTTAAACATTTAGATGGATATCTGGCAACATGAAAATACTTATGTGGGGTTGGTGGGGGATAGCACAGCAGGTAGGGAGTTTGCCTAGCACGCGGCCAACCCGAGTTTGATCCATGGCTTCCCATATGGTCCCTCAAGCACTGCCAGGAGTAATTCCTAAGCAAAGAGCCAGGAGTAACCCCTGAGCATTGCCGGTGTGACCCCGAAAAAAGAAAATACTTGTGAAATTTTTCTCTATGAAAAATTGGGCTAAAGGGGCTGGAGTGATAGTACAGCAGGTAGAGTATTTTTGCCTTGAATGTAGCTGGCCTGGGTTCTATCCTTGGCATCCCATATGGTCCCTAGAGCACCACCAGGAGTTAATTCCTGAGTGGAGAGCCAGGGCTAACCCCTGAGCATCACTGGGTGTGGTCAGAAACGAAAAAAGAAAAAATATGGTTACAAAATAGTATGTGTCACAGTCACTTATGAAGTCACTCTTATGAAGTAGGTTGGACTAACTAGATCTAAGTTTCAAAGTCAGCATTTATTAGTTGTGTGACATTAAGCCAAGTAGCCTAACCTCTCTGAAACTCGGCTTCTTCATGTGTAAAATTAAAATAATAATACATATGTCATAAGGCTGTTGTGGAAGTTGCATGACTAAGCATAAAACAATTAAAAACTGGTCTAGTCTATCATAAGCACATCGGAGAGTGTGCAACTGTTAATCCGGTCAGTAACTTCAAGTCCATTTCATTTTAAAAATAAAAATCGGAAGGAGAGCCACGGGCCATGTACTACTCCCAAAGCATTTTGCAGGACTTGGCCTGTGAAGTCACCACAGAAGCTGCCAACCACTGACCCCATGGTTTGCACTGCCAAGTCCGTGGATGCTGGACACTGCACAGTGCCACAGAACAACTGTCTTTGCTACCACTGGAAACCGGATACAGCTGCCATGCCCTGGCCAGAACAGCTTCTGCGTCATCCCCACTGCTGTGAGTCACCAGCTCCTGAATCAAAGATGAGAGAGGATGCATCTGCTTGACTGTACCAAGCCCTAGTTTCCAGATGTAAAGGAAGTTGAGAGAGGGAGCATTAGCTCTTTCAACGTGTAGAGAAGGCAGAGTCTACTCTCATAAGACACGAGTATTAGCACAGTCAGAAAGCAAATTGACAACACTAAGCAACAAAGAAAGATACAAACCTCATGGTTTCAAAAATATAGATATGACCCAAATACATATTTGCATGCAAAGAAATAAAGGAAGATCGAGGATGTAGTTCAGTGTTAAAGCACATACCTAGCATGTATGGGGCCCTTGGTTTGGTCTTCGGTACTGAAAAGGGGAAAGAAAGAAAGAAAGAAAGAAAGAAAGAAAGAAAGAAAGAAAGAAAGAAAGAAAGAAAGAAAGAAAGAAAGAAAGAAAGAAAGAAAGAAAGAAAGAAAGAAAGAAAGAAAGAAAGAAAGAAAGAAAGAAAGAAAGAAAGAAAGAAAGAAAGAAAAAGAAAGAAAGAAAGAAAAAGAAAGAAAGAAAGAAAGAAAGAAAGAAAGAAAGAAAGAGAAAGAAAGAAAGAGAAAGAGGGAGAGAGAGAGGAAGGGAAGAAGGGAGGAAGAAAGGAAGAAGGGAAGGAGGGAACAGGGAAGGAGAGAAGGAGGGAAGGAGGGAAAAGGGAAAGGAGGGAAGGAGGGAAGGAAGGAGGGAGGGAGAGAGGGAAGGGAGGGAGGGAGGGAGGAAGGAAGGAAGGAAGAAGGAAGGAAGGAAGGAAGGAAGGAAAGGAAGGAAGGAAGGAAGGAAGGAAGGAAGGAAGGAAGGAAGGAAGGAAGGAAGGAAGGAAGGGAAGGAAGGAAGGAAGGAAGGAAGGAAGGAAGGAAGGAAGGAAGGAAGGAAGGAAGGAAGGAAGGAAGGCTATATGTGGGGCCAGAGCGATAGTCCAGCAGGCAAGGCATTTGCCTTGCAAGCGGCTGACCGGGTTCGATCCCTGGCATCCCATATGGTCCCCTGAGCACCGCCAGGAGTAATTCCTGAGTGCAGAGCCAGGAGTAACCCTTGAGTATTGCCAGGTGTGACCCCCCCAAAAAAAAAGGCGATCTGTGTACCAAAGTGTTACTGATTGTGAATTGCTCAATATAGCTTGTTTAGTTTTCTCTATTCTTTTTATATTCTTTCTTCATAACTTTTCAAATAATCTATGATATATAACACCTTTCCTCCTTTATTCATTTTTCTTCTTTTCCTTTATTGTTGTTGTAGGCCGCAGAAACAGTGCGCAAATTAAGGCTTTGCCATGCATGTGGCCAACCCTGCTTCAATTCCTGGCAACTCACTGTTGTTGGACCATACCTGGCAGTGCTTAGAGCTTACTACTTTCTCTGTGCTCAGCAGTTTCTCCTTGTGGTGTTCAGGAGACTCTGTGTGGTGACAGGGATTGAACTCAACTGTGTGCAAGGCAAGTGTCTACTATCTACTATTTCCCTGGCCCCCAGATACCAATTTTCAATAAAAGAGCTAAATCTTGTTTTAGATATATGAAACTTGTGAGCTCCAATGATTAGAGGGATCTACTCAGTCTGGGTAATGTAGAGCTAGGAACTTATAAGAAATAACAGGATTGAAGCTATGAATTTGAAAACAGTCTATATAAAGAACATAATAGAAGCCATAAAAATAGATAAAAACACAGAAAACAAGAAGTTCAAGCAAGATCTTTTGTCATTAAGTACCTGTATCTGGATCCAGAAGAAAAAAGTCAGAAAATGGGTAGCCAAACTAAGATTACCAGAAGATTATGGTGCCAAGAAAAAAAAAGCAATGAAAAAGTTTTCATTGTTGTTTTCCAATTATTTCCTCCTTTCAAGAAAAGCTAGGGTTGATTTCCAGAATTACACTTACACTAAGTAAGAGAGATAGATTAAGATATTAACTGTTGAGTTATAGAAAGAACAAGATGTTCAGGAGCAGAAAAGGACTCAATGCCTTGGATGTTAGAGTACTAATCTTGGTCTTATTTTCAGAAAATAAACAGAGAGTTTGTAGCTTAAAAAAAGTTTTGATACTTATTTAATAATGTTTAGAATACTGAAAGTTGCTTAAAATCATGACTACCTTTGTTCAATTCACTTATTTACTCAACAAATATTTGAGCACTTGCTATAAGCCAGGTACTCTTCTGGGTGTTGAGGATATTGCTGTCAACAAACCCACCCTCTGCTCTCAGTGAACTTATATATTATATAGGGGTACAGTTGATAAAAATAATAGTAACAATTACATGTTAGATGACCAGAAGAGCTAGAGAAAAAAGAATTATGGTGTGTGGAGACTTGCACTTCTTTCAAGGGGTGACATATAAGAGGACTGAATCTGAAGGAGGAGAGGAAGCTACTTCTAAGGGAAGCACACTCCATGGCAAGGTTGAAGTGGATGTGTGCTTGGCTGGGGAGGCCAGTGAGTGCAGGAAAGGGTACTGGGGAATAAAGGTCATGGCTGAAGTGGACATATGTGTGGTTGGGAAGCCCAGTCGAAGTGGAGGAGCAGGAAAGGGTACTGGGGAACAAAGGTTATGGGGGGGGGGCTTCTGAGCATGTAAATGACTTTAACAAGTTGAACTTTAACAAACTCTCTGGCTGATATTTTAAGAACAAACAAAAATAGGAAAACCAGATAAGTATCTCTTATACAATTAATAATGGTGAGGGGTCAGGTACCTTTACAGTGTTATCAACTTTCAGAACTATCATTTTAGTTTTTCTTCTAATATATTAAAGGAGTCGGGATAAAGCAAGGAGGTAGTAGGGAAAAGAGTACAGAACCCTTTTCTGCTTAGAATATTTTATAAATTTTCATGTTTATCTTCAATCACAAAACAAAAAGTATAATTAATTTAAATATGTAAGCTAAATTTAAGTTTTTAGTATAGTTCAAAATGAAATGCTCTAAATTATTAAATCTTCTAGGAAATATTAATTGAAAAGAAATTAAAAGGTAGTATCACTATCATGTCAATAAATTTATATGTAGGCCAAGGTAACAATGAAAATACTTGACAATTTACTACAAAGACGAGACCAATATTTTTGAAATGTAGAGTCAGTAAATAATGACGAGTTCTCAAGGTGTAATTTTAAACCTTGCACTCTTTCAATGCTATAATTAAAACAAAAATGAAAGTGAGATCTAGAACATACACATAACAACCTGGGTCACATCAGGACATGTAATTTTCTTATTTTGTAGCTCTGCGACCAAAGCTTCCATTTATTTGCTGAAGACTAAAAGGATAAACTAATAATTTTTTATTTAAAATACAAAGTCAACTAAATAAAGTTAAACATTGAAGGAGAGAAAAGAATTGTCAACACCATGAATATTACCCTAGATCTGTAGAGTGTTTTACTGTTTACAAAACACTCCACTGCTAATACTCACTGCTGCCTCACAACAGAGCCATTAACATTACTATTCTTAATTTACAGATGAAGAACCAGACACTCAACTGGTTAACACAAAGCTTTTAACAGAACTTCAAGTTCTGTGCTCTTCATACTATACCAACCTGTCTTTTATTCCAGAGAAAGAGCAGTGGGGAAGGAGACAGGATTTTCTGTGCAGGAATTGTTCAGAAAAGATCAAAGGTGAAAAGCAGTTCCTACAGAAAGGTGGCAACTTGGGAATAATATCCTTTTTTACAGTGGAGGTGGAGAGATACATTTTTCAAATGTTAGAAAAGCCAAAGAGCAAAAAAAAGAAAGAAAGAAAGAAAGAAAAGAAAAAAGAAAAACCAATGAGCAGTGGTTCTAGTCAAGTCATTAGTTACACAATTTCTCAGCAGCAAATGCCACCAAGGCTTATGTCTTTCATGATTTCTCTTTGGAACTTGCTTCATCTCCTGGCCTCCTCTTGAGCACTTCAGCAGGGGAATAGGCAGGGCAGAAAGAAGGTAGAAGAGCACTGAGAATCTGACTGATCAAAGAGCTGGAAGAATAAAAGTTAGGGTGTGTGTGTGGTGGGGGAGGGGGAGGTGCCAGTACCATACCTGTGGTAATAACAGGCAAAGCAAAGGACGGATCCCCCATTCGTCTTGCTTCTGCCATAGCAGCTTTCATGCCAAATGGTGGGGGCTCAAGACTTACTCCTGGCTCTGTGCTGGGGGCTTATTCCTGGCTCTCAAGGATCACTCCTGGCAAGCTCAAGGGACCACAGTGAGAGCTGAGGATTGAACCTGGGTCAGTTGTGTGCAAGACAAGCACTCTACCCTCTGTACTATCTATTGTTTTAGCCTCTAGGGTTATATCTTAATTTAAGCTTCTGGGATCATTCTAGGTTTCAATTTTTGTTTATTGTTTATTTATTTAGTTTTGCAGTTATACCCAGTGGTGCTCAGGAGACGTCACCTAACTCTGCTCACGGGTCACTCCTGATGGTGCTTGAGAGAGCAGGCAGGGACAGGAACCGGGCAGGATAGGAATCAAGCTGCAGCAGGACAGGAACTCAGTCCTCCTACATGCAAAACATACACTATCTTTTTGAGCCCTCTCTTGGACTTGATTTCTCATTATTAATAAAAACGTGACTACTATTATCCTATACAAATCTGTAATTAAAAACATTCAGTGAATGGGCTGGAGCAACAGTATAGCAGGAAGGGCATTTGCCTTGCATACAGCAAACCCAGTTGAATCCCTTGCCTGCCATATAGTCTCCTGAGGACTACCAGGAGTGATTCCTGAGCACAAAACCAGAATAATCCCTGACCATCACCAGGGGTGGTACAACCCCCTAAAATGCACAAAAATGGATTTTTAGTACAACTAAAACTGAAGAATGGATTTTTATTACACTTTATGTTTCCACTACTATTTTTCTAAGCGATAAAAATAAAAAGTCATATTACTCAGCCTGAAGAAAAGATGCAGTGATGCAATGTGCTGCTACGTGGATGGATCTGAAGAATATCATGCTGAGTGAATTAGTAAGAGGGAGAGGGACAGACAGAATGATCTTTCCTCTCTCTTATGGAGGATATAAAGAAACAGTGCAGAGAATAATAAATGCCCAAACACAGCGGAAACAATGGGCAAGAGAAATGGTTGACAGGAGGAAGCTGACCGCTGAAGGTGTGGGGGAACAGGTCAGGGAAGGGAACAGTACCACATTGGCAGAGGGAAGTGATCACTCTGGAGGAGATGGAAAGATGAAAGTAGGTATAAAGTGTCTGCTCTAGAGGCAAGCTGGGAGCAGAAGGGAAACTGGGGATATTGGTTGAGGGATGTGGACAATGGTGAAGGGAATGGTATAGGAACATTGTATGACTGAAACTCAGTCAGGAATGACTTTGTAATTTGAAAATCACAGTGACTCAATAAAATGAGAAAAAAACAAAATACTAAAGCTTAAAAAACAAACTAAAAATATGTGGGGCAAAAAAATATGTGGGGCAATAAGCATTAAGAGATGATTCACAAAAGAGAAAAATTCCAACTGGCAATGGACACAAAAAATGTTCCACTTTACAGATAAAGAAATATATATTTAGGAAATTTAGGGCTAACTTGATGGTAGAGTGCCTATTTTACGGAAATGAGGCTATTGCATCCCTGCCATCACACCATACTCTGAGTACAGTCCAGGAAGCAACATCACTTGGATTTTCTGATACCAAAAAAAATGTCTAGTCTTAGTACAGCCTTTTTTGGAAAACAATATGGACATTCCTCCAAAGACTAGAAATTGAGCTTCCATTTGACCAGGTCATACCACTCCTGGGAATATACCCTGGGAAGCCAAAAATACGCAGTGGAAACACCATCCCCACATTTATGTTCATAGCAACACTATTCGCAATAGCCAGAATCTGGAAACAACCAGAGTGCCTGAGAATAGATGACTGGATAAAGAAACTTTGAGTACGGAATACTATGCAGCTGTTAGGAAAAAATTAAGTTATGATATTTGGCTATAAATGGATGGACATGGAGAGGATCATATTGAGTGAAATTATCCAGGAGAGAGACAGATATAGAATGACTGCATTTATTTGTGATATATATATATATATATATATATATATATATAATATGATACAATATCCAGGACTTCTACTCAAATCTCTTTGATAGCCACATCCACCTGCCCACATACCAAATTCCACAGGATGGATATGTCATTCCCAAAGTTCTCCCTTCTGAAATCCGACATGCCATCTCGTCGGTAAAGAAGGGAACAGCCCAGGCCCAGACAAAGTCAGACCCGAACACCTGAAGAATCTGCCGTCGGTACTCATCAATACACTAGCTCGGCTCTTCACACGCTACCTGTCCGAATGCAAGGTGCCCTCCCAATGGAAAACCAGCAGGACAGTTCTACTGTTCAAGAAGGGAGACATTCACGACATCGGCAACTATCGCCCCATCTGCCTGTTGTCTGTCATCTACAAGCTGTTTACACGAGTCATCCTGAACAGGATTAGCAGAACACTAGATGAAGGACAACCATGCGAGCAAGCAGGTTTCCAAGAAGGATTCAGCACAATCGACCATATCCATACAGTAACCAAGCTCATCCGAGGTTTGTAGGGAGTACAAGATGCCACTCTGTCTCACGTTCATTGATTTACAGAAAGCCTTTGATTCTGTGGAGACTGAAGCAGTCATCGAGGCCCTAGTCAAACAGGGTGTCCAAACCCAATACATCAAGATCCTTCGTGAGCTGTATTACGGATTCACCACCAGGATCTCACCATTCTACAAAGAAGTGATCATTGATGTCAAAAGAGGGGTTCGACAGGGTGATACCATCTCACCAAAACTCTTCAGTGCCACCCTCGAGAACATCATGAGACAATTAGAATGGGAAGGAATGGGAGTGAAGATAAATGGTCGGCAACTACACCACCTCTGCTTCGCTGATGACATCGTTCTAATAACACCAAACATTAGCCAAGCGGCACAAATGCTGGCTGACTTTAACCGAGAATGTGGAAAGGTAGATCTACAGCTGAATCTGAAGAAAACTATGTTCATGAGAAATGAACTAGTTCCTGAGGCCCCATTCACTCTCAATGGAACAAACATCTCTGAATGCAGCAGTTATGTGTACCTATGTCGAGAAGTCAACATGATGAACGACCTAAAACCTGAGCTGTGCAGGAGGAAGAGAGCAGCATGGAATGCCTTCAAAGGCATCGAAGACATAGCTCAAAGGACAAAGAACCTCCGGCTCCGGGCACATCTCTTCGACTCCACCATTCTCCCTGCATTAACATATGCCTCAGAGACCTGGGCCCTACGAAAGCAGGATGAGAATGCTATTCGGGTCTCCCAGAGAGGCATCGAAAGAGCTATGCTTGGAATATCACGTCTCACTCAAGTGAGTGAAGGAATCCGAGTTCTGACCTCCGTCGCTATTCCAGAAACAGGGACGCTGTCTCGTTTGCCAAAGCATCGAAAATCAGATGGGCTGGACATGTAATGCGATTTGGAGACAACCGCTGGACTAGAGCTGTTACCGACTGAATCCCACGGGATGTCAAAAAGATAACGTGGCCGCCCACCTACAAGATGGTCTGACTTCCTTGTTAAGACCCTAAAGGAACGGTTTGAGGCTCTTCATATTCCTGAATCAACCAGATGCCATTGGGCTACATTGGTACGTGATAGGGTCCAATGGAAATGTTACTGGCGCCCGCTAGAGCAAATCGATGAATAACGGGATTCAAGTGAAGTGATCAAGTGATCAAGTGATACAATATCCAAGGTCAGGCGAAACATCGATCAGGAGGTCTTGTCAGAGATGGAAATTATCACAAACGTGTGGGAGTCAGAGGCTAGGTGAGATAGAGAATGGAACAGTGTGCTAACAATTGTCCAAAGTACTAATACCAACCTAGAACTGAGTATTAAATACAGACAAAAGATACACATGACAATCTCTTAATGTATGTATTGTAATCCACAATGTGGACGGGAAAGAAAAGAGAGAAAGAGAAAGAGATAAAGAACCTGCCATAGAGGCAGACTAGGGGAAGGGGGAGGGAATCAGGGACATTGGTGGTGGGAAATGGGCACTGGTGGAGAGATGGGTGCTGGAACACTGTATGGCCGAAACCCAAATATGAACACCTTATGGATATCTTTGTAATTGTATATTTCACGGTGGTATACTAAAATATTAAAAAAGAAATACATTAAACTGACAATAAAAAAATGTCTAGTCTTTGGGGCACCACAGCCAAGTGTGTGACAGTTGATGTGTACCACAACTAACATGTACAATTATCACAACAAATTCTATCTGCTTCAATAATCGGTGCTGGGAAAATTGGGGAAAAGGTACCAAAAAATAAAATAAATAAACTGCATTGCTCACTAAACCCAAATAAGCTCCATATATAAAAATGAATTCAAAATAGACTGAAGACCTAGATGTAAGATCTAGAACCATAAGATCCACACTAGATAATATAGTGGGCATAGAGAGATAGTACAAGAGATAAGACACTTACCACGCAAGCAGCTGAAACAGATCTGATCCCTGGCATCAGATATGGTCCCCCTGAGCCAGCCAGAAATGGTCCCTAGGCACAGGGCCAGGAGAAAGTCATGAGCACAGCTGGGTGTGGCCAAACGTAAAGTAAGTAAAATATGATAAAAATGGTTCTATAATGCTGTTACTTTTTCATCTGTAGTTAGTTATTATTATATCTACTATTACCATTAGAGTCGATGGTAGCAATTACAGAAGATATGACAAATATGTCAAACTGATGTAAAAAATTGCCTCAAACTGATATAAATGACATATTTTTAAAATGTTCATTATAGAGGATTAAAATCATTTTTAACATATTTTAACTGATATATAGGATGATCTATTTCCAATCATTTATTTATCTGTGGGTTAATATTTCTAGAATTAGATCCCTTATTCTCTATTTTAATATAAGGCCTGAAAAATCTTATTCACATGAATTAGAAAGTGGGAATAAAAGGAGTTTTATTAAAGCAATGGCTTGCAATTTTGAACTCTTTCTGAGTTATATAACTAAAATTATATGGTAATGTATCATGAAAAAGTATTTTAATGAGTCACCAACTGACCACTCAAGTAACTCTTCCTTTGACTTTGTTGAAATTAAAGAACAGAAAGCTCTTGTGTTTCACAAGTACTGTTATTATCATTATTGTCCTTCTTACCTCCACATCAATAATCTGAATTATTACCACATAATTATCTATATAATTCACCACATTGAGTTATCAGTGCTTCAGAGGCTTGTCCCACCACCCACACCCCTAAAGGAATGAAAGAGAGAGAGAAAGAGAGAGAGAGAGAGGCCTTTCTTTCATAAAATAGGAGGTAAAGAGGGAATCATACCAGAGGAGATGAGAAAAGAGAAAGAATTACACAGCATGGGTGGGTGTTGCTCAAGCAGATCCATTCTGAAACAGTTTGGAGAGTGGGGGTTTGGGAATAAATAAAAGGGGTTGGCAGTAGTCCTGGTGGGCTCCAGACCCTACTCCCAGCTCTGTGAGATTATCCTTGGTGATGCTCAGTGACCATGTGGTACAGGAGATGGAACCTGGATATCCTGCATGAATAAGCACTTGCTTAGTCTTTTGAGCCGTCTCCTCGAACCACAGCTTTTGTTTTGTTTTTGGTTCTGTTCGGTTCAGGAGAAACACTTGGTGGTGCTCAGGAATTACTTCTGGCTCTACATTCAGGGATCACTCCTGGTGGGGCTTGGGAGATCACATAAGGTGTTGGGAATTGACCTGGGTTGTCTGCCTGCAATGTAAGCTGTTTGCTCCCTATACTATAGCTCCAGCCCCCCAAGGATTTGTTTTTAAGAAGAAAATAGATGATCCAGAAGCTGACTCTATCAATAAATATATCATTGGGTCCTTTTATCCTTGGCAATCTTTGTACTCCCTCCATAGGATGAAACCAGCATTTCTTTTCTGATATGATATTCTATTGTGAATATATACACATGTACACAGCTACACAGCTAACCGAGCTTTGATTCCCAGCACCCCATATGATCCCCAGCACACTGTCAGAAGTGATTCCTGACCCCAGATCCAAGAGAAAACATACTGAGCACCACTGGTATGGCCCAAAAACAAACAAAAAAACTAACAAGATGTAGAAATGCTGCTTATTTTTATTCTAAAAAGTAATACACTTTTATTAGAGGAAATTGGTAGATAAACAAATAAAGATTACAGGAGCTGCCCGGGGGCCATCGGCCATAACATGAAGAAGCTCACAAGCGGCTGGGGAGGCTGGAACTCGGCTCGCCCGGGCCCAGCTGAAGAGGGGACCCCCAGGAGGGCAGACGGGTTTTGGGAGTGGTCCCTTCACCTGTGGGGGTCCCGGAAGCAGCCGGATGAGACTCGCCCATCACACTAGCCACCATTTTCACTGTCCGGACGCTGGGAAACTGCCTCACGACCAGATTAACAGAGCAAAACCAGTTCGAGCCGAGGTAGGCGGCTCCCAGAAGCGGGAATCACTGGGAATTCGTCAGATGGAGTCAGGGTTCAGCCATTCCCCTCTCCATTTTGTTGAGCCTGGTGGCCCTGCCCAGGAGCTGCCCGGGGCCATCGGCCATAACATGAAGAGGCTCACAAGCTGCTGGGGAGGCTGGAACTCGGCTCGCCCGGGTCCAGCTGAAAAGGGACCCCCAGGAGGGCAGACAGGTTTTGGGTGTGGGCCCGTCACCTCTGGGGGGTCCCAGAAGCAGCCGGATGAGACTCGCCCATCACACTAGCCACCATTTTCGCTGTCCGGACACTGGGAAACTGCCTCACGACCAGATTAACAGAGCAAAACCAGTTTGAGCCCAGGTCGTGCGGCCGCAAGAGGCCACGTGGTCCATTAAAATAGTGGAAACAGTGATGTCTTTTAATGCACTGCATTCCACGAAGAGCAGGAAAGTGTGGTGGGAGGGAGAGATAGAGAGGAGAGAAATGACATGCAGAACCCGCCAAGTAGTTGGTGTGTGGGAGGGGGGGAGGGAGGTGGGGACATTGGTGATGGGAGATGGGTTTGGGTGGAGGGATGGGTGTTGGAACACTGTGGAACCAAAACTCTACATGAGCATCTTTCAATTGTATGTCTAAAATGGTGTAATAATATTTGGGGAAATAATAAAATAAAATTCAAAGTAAAACAAAAATAAATAAAGATTAGAGAGACTTCAGCAGGTAGATCACATGCTCTGCATGTAGGAGGCTCATGTTCAATCCCTAGTACCTCATACTCCCCCAAATACTATAAAAGAAACCCTATCAAGTTGTGAGGAGCTCATAACACCACCCAAAGGTGAAGAGGAAGAAGGAGTAGGAGAAGAGGAAGGAAGGAGGAGGAAGAAGTAGGAGAAAGGAGGAAGAGGAAGAAGCAAAAATGAAAATTTATTAAATCACACTTAATACCCCAGGATACATTTTTCTGCTTTTTTTCCATTGTTGCATACATGGGTACACTAACGCATGTGTAAGTCTGAGTGCGCTTTCATTTTTGTGCTCTTCAAAGTCATTATTTTTTCTTTGTGTTTAAATTTGAGATTTAGTGATAATTATCTCCTATAAATAAAAGTTATCTCTTGCCAATCCTACTGTTCAAAACAATATTACAAACACTGACCTTTATATAGTGTCAATTATTTAGAACTCTTTAGCTCTGCTAACTTTGTCTAACATTTTGACTTGCTTATAATTGGTTTGAGCTTCTCAGAGGGTATATTAAATGCCTTGATGATTTGTTATTTTTGTTTGTTTGAAGGCCACACCCAGCACTGCTCAGGGACCATTCCTGACTCCATGCTGTGGGTGCTGAGGACCAAACCCAGAGGTTTTGTATGTGCTGCCCTAGCCTTTGATAGTTTAGATAAATATATATATATATATATATATATATATATATACATACACACACAGCTGGTATATATATATATATCGCTGGTATATATATATCTAGATATAGATATAGATATAGATATAGATATATAGATATAGATATAGATATAGATATAGATATAGATATAGATATAGATATACCGCCAGTATATATATATATATATATATATATATATATATATATATATATATATATACCGCTGGACTAGAGCCGTTACAGACTGGATCCCACAGGATGTCAAAAGATCGCAAAGATCACGTGGCTGCCCACCTACAAGATGGTCAGACTTCCTTGTAAAGACCCTGAAGGGGGGCCGGAGCGATAGCCCAGCGGGTAGGGCATTTGCCTTGCATGCAGCTGGCCTATGCCGGCCCGGGTTTGATCCCCAGCATCCCATATGGTCCCCGAGCACTGCCAGGAGTAACTCCTGAGTGCAGAGCCAGGAGAAACCCCTGAGCATTGCCTGGTGTGGCAAAAAAAAAAAAAGACCCTGAAGGAACGGTTTGAGGCTCTTCATATTCCTCAATCAACCAGATGCCATTGGGCTACATTGGCACGTGATAGGGTCCAATGGAAATGTTACTGGCGCCCACTCGAGCAAATCAATGAATAACAGGATTCAAGTGATCAAGTGATCAAGTGATTATCTAATAGATATTATCACTTATTTCTGGTATAGAACAGAAAGGTATCATCTTTGGTTTCAGAATCTCAGATGTTTATAATAGCCAATGTCAGAGCTTTACTAACTGGCTGTGGCCTTTAATTGTATCATACTATTTGTCCCTCTGAATATTACAAGAATACTTGAGTGGGCTGAAGAGATAGTACAGAGTTGAATCTGTTTGTTAAGGTGATTATCTTGCATACAGATGACCCAAGTTTGATTCCAAGCCGTTTATGTGGTCTCTGAGCACCACCAGGTGTGATCCCAGAGCACAGAGCCAGGAGAATCCCAGAGCACTATCAAGTTTGTCCTCCCTTCCAAGAAAGTTTTTTTTGAAAAATCAGGACTCATAGCTGTTAGGTAATGAAATGAAGGACTAAACATTCCTGCCCTCTACCTCTCTGACACCCAGGAGCTAAATCAACTCCTAGATGGTAAGGAAGGAAACTGAAGTCTAAACTGACGGAGATTAAGTCACTAAGTTCTCATTCTTCCCTTTCTCTCAGGATATATGTAGAAATTGAGATCATAAAATGACAGGCATATAACAGTATGATAATATTTCTTGAATACTCAAGTTGGTAGAAATTCATCCTTTTTGTTTGTTCCTCCCTATGACAGCAAACTGTTGGGAGACTTGCAATTGTTTTTTACAGAATTACATTGTGAAACATCTAAGTAAATTTTCTAGTAATTTCAAAGGAATAGGTTAAAGAAGTGAAAACAGTAGCTCACTCTTTTGTTTCCACAGAACTGAATATGAGAAATTCAGAGACCTGGGATTTCAGTGATATCTAAGAGAAATTAGGAATTCTGAAAGTATCGGGAAAGCACCACCACCTTAGCTTAAGTGCCTCAGTTAAGAGAACAGCACTGTGAGCACGTATGTAAGCTCTAAGACTAGGACCATGGTGAGCAACATGACCTTATGTGTGACCCCAGCTAGCACCACAGCTAAACTGTGTGAGCCCCAGACTCAGACATCATCAACTAAAGGAAGGGAGAAAGGAGGAAATTTGAAAATAAGAAACGGATAAGGATTTATGTATACCGAGGAAGTCATGTGTACATATAGAGAAAAATGATGCACTTGAAAATATTTAGGAGAGAAAGTAAGATCTGATCATTTCCTGGGTGTTAAAAATAAAAGCCATCTAATCAAGGTCATTATAAACATGAAATATTTGACCTCCTTTATTGGTGTAAAATTCAGATCAAAACAAACAATATTCATTCTTGATTTTGAGCCCTTACATCTTAGGTGGGATCTTTTCAACAATTTAAGTAAAAAATTTCTCTTAGTTCTGTCTTGAAACTCAGTTCACCATTTTCTGAATCGTAAAACCACCATTTTGCGGAGAAGGTAACAAAGAAATGGGGATGTGGTTCTTTAGAATTGTAGCAATTTCATATTTCTACACCACAGCCAACTACTACACCTGTCATACACCCACTTCTTGTCATTATTAATAGCTTGCTTTCTCAACTTTTCCATCCAAAAACCAATTTGTGAAAAATAAGCTGACCACCAAACTAAGTGAGTCACCTTTTCAAGTCATCCTTTTTTTCTAAATGAAATATTAATCTCACCCCTCCAAATAGTCTGTTTCAAAGTATTTTTCTATGTCTCCATTTCTTTCCTCCTTCTCTTTACTTTCTCCCTCCCTTTTTGCAAATTGTCTTGTCGGTCTTCCCTCAATTTTCTTCTAACCCAGTGCTGAGACAGTCTAATAAATGAGCAAGAGCTGAGTTATAGGTTCATCCCTTCTCTAATTTTTGTTTTCTGAGTTCTAGTTCTCTTTTTTTTAATATTAAGAGTTATCCTACTCTGGTAATGGGTTTGATGTTAATGAATTGTATGCCTGAAACTCAACTGTGATCAGCTTTTAAATCATGATGCCTTAATATATTTTTGACAAAAATAACAAAATTTGACTTTTCTCAAAAAAGTTATATTAAAAATGTGGTTAAAGAAACACCACTAATTATTTTAGATATATCAAAAGATGAGGAATTGCAATACAACGTAATTTTAAAACTGGGATTCAAGTCATGAACTATAACAGGTGACATTTAGAGTGACAAATTGAGACAAATTGCATTCATGTATTATGTCCCAACATAGATTTGAATCAAGTAAAAAATTAAAAAAAAAAAGAAATCAGCTGCTCAGTAAACTGTGTAGACAACAAGTTGTAAATCGGAGTATTGCATTGGTTAAAGATTTTGACAAGCTTATTGAATAAGCTCATTATCATGAGAAATATATTCACATGTTTATAATTCAAACCATTTTCTACATATACCTTTAAATGTAATGTTAAATTGACATTTCTATAATAAAATATTTACCATTCATTTATCCATGGTATTTAATGATAGAATCATAAATTATAGGAAACTTTGGAGAATTTCTCACTCTGTTAACAATTTCAAAAAGAAAAAACACAAGTTTGGGTCTTAGTTTAGACAATAGATTATTACCTAGTATTTAAATTTACAGAAGAAACTGAACATTTTCTTGCTGAGCCAACTAATATAATGGAACTGAATACTAGAGAATTACCTGATATAACCAATATGAGAAAATTGATTTATAACAGCCCAAGAATACAGGTCCTAAGTCTTCCTTTTTCTTTCTCAACTTTGGGCCACACCCAGTAATGTTCAGTTCACTGCTCGTAGTGCCCAGGGAACTATCTACAGTACTGTGAATTAAACATATTTCTTGCAAAGCATACACTCCAGCCCAATGAATGGGTCTCTCCAGTGACCTCAGATCTTCCTTTTTCCCACTATATGTTTGTTATGGTTTTATGGTACTGCAGATCTAACTCAGGCCTCATACAGGCAAAGCCTATGCCTTACTACTGAGCCCTTCCTTTTTTGTTTTTCCCTAATCTTATCACCAATATATGAAACCAGAGATGTTTTGCCTAAAGAAGGGACACATAGGATTCAGAGAGAGAAACACTGCAGGGGTAAAGGGCTTTTATGTCCCGTTTTTTGACAACCCCAAGAAACCTAAACTGGTTTGATTCCCAACTCTATGTGTCTTGCTTTTAACACTATTAACTCCTCATTTCTTTATGTAACTCATGAAGAAGGAGGAGAGAGGAGGTATAAGGAGAAAGCTTCTCTCTGGCACTCTCTTGGAAGCTTTTGGTGAAGTTTCCGGCTGGCAGCGCTGCACTGCCAGGAGTGACTTGGAGCAGAGTCAAGAATAAGCTCAGAGCACTACCCCTTCCACTCCGCAAGGCAAAGATGGAACTTGAGGAGTTAGAGAGGTAGTAGAGAAGGTAAGGTGCTTGCCTTGCATGCAGATTTTCATATGCATATTTAGTAAGCTACTGAGGAAATAAATATATTCAAACAAAAATATGTTGAATTAAAACTAGAAGAGGTTGGAATCTGGGTAGAGACAAGGAAATAATCTGAAAAATAACACCTTTCATACTGGAAGAATTTTTCCTTCAGAGTAATCACACAGTCAATAAAGGCTGACCATGCCTTGCTCACAGAGATAGATTAGAGATTCTCCTTCAATAACTGGACATGGGTGCTACAGGTTGCACAGCAGATGTCTAAGTTGAGTTGTTTCATCTTATCCCACATCAATGAGATCCCAAATCCAGTCATTTTGAATCTGATTTGTAATTTTCAGAGACTCCAATTATGGTATTATTATCATTACAAAATAAATAAATGAATACATCATTAACACTTAAGCAAGGAGAAAGTGAAGCCAGGCAGGAAACTCCACCAAAGGCTCCCAAGAGAATGCCAGAGAGCAGCTTTCTCTTTATTCCTCCTCTCCTCTTTCTTCATGAGTTACATAAAAGAAATTGGGAGTTAATAGTGTTAAAAACAAGACATCTACAATCTGCAGGATATAATGAAACTCTCAGTTTTCATGAAATATTCAATTACTTGAATTCCTGGCTGCTAAGTTCCTTTCTCCCCGATTTGGCTGCTAAGTTCCTTTCTCCCCCAATTTGGCTGCTAAGTTCCTTTCTCCCCCAGTTTGGCTGCTAAGTTCCTTTCTCCCTAATTTGTGTTGAGAGCATTTATAACTGAAGAGCAGTTGCTAGCTCAGTGGCATTCATTTTCATATGGCCTGGGTGGGGCCCTGTGTCAAAGGAAGTTCAAACCAATAAAACAATTATTCAAGTCCCTGTGGCTGAGCTATTAGTATCTAAGAATCAGGCTAGTCACAAAAGAACCACCCTTAATCCCAGGCCTAGACTGACAGCTGTTTTCATACAGGGGTGGTGATCAGTCCTGATCCATAAGGGAAGTGAACTGACATTTGAGCACCTGCATGTTCATTACAAGTTTCCACATTCTTAAACCAGCACTAAGAAGTGTATTTGTTGCCCCACTTCACAGGGAAGAAATATTGTGAGAAATGAAGAAAGTTGTTCAAGGTCAGAGAGTCAGAACACCGATCTGACTGAAATCAAAGTTTTAACTCCATTATTCCACATACTCCACTCTTTTGAACCCAACCTTTGGACATCACCCTCCAATAAAAAAAATTTATTCTGAGCAAATATATATTGTGAAATCCTACGCTTTCGTATGTAAGAGATTTGGTCTTGCTATGATGCTATATTGTAACTCTGTATTTTATCTACAAAATCTGTTTACTGTCTTTCACTTCAAAGAGCCAGAAAGTATCTCTATGATTAACTAACTCTAGGGTGGATGTTTTAAGAAATGCCATCTGATTATGACTAGGGGAAACAGTGGCTTCACAGCCATCAAACCAGACCTAACCCCAGCTTCACTGCATTGAGATTGTCAGGTGCCAAAAGAAGTGATGATGGGAGCCGAGGCAGATGTGATGACAAACTAACAAGAGAGGCCGCAAGCCAGGGGAGACTCATGAAGTGTTTGAAACATACATTCAAGTATAATTTCAAATCATCTAGTGTTGGTGAGTGAGAGGCTGTCAGAAAAAGCAAAGCCAGTCTTGACAGAGCGAGCCCCAGAGACCAGACAGCTGCATTTCCAGCATGGTCTGCTTTTGTCGACAGTAGGCTTCCACTGCTGTCTAGCTAAGCATTTGTGCTGGCCTTCACAAGCAGTGAGATTGCGTAAGATGGAACATTAGGTCATGGGGAGTTTGCCAGAGTCAGTCAAGTGTTTTCTACATTTAGAAGAAGAGAAAGAATTTCTGGGCTCCTGCCCCCTCAAAAGGCCATAGGACAGTCTAGGGTCAACCAGAATGACAATGTCTTATTTCTACTCACCCTCCAAACATATGGACACTGTCTGTTACACTACTTGGATCTCATTTTTGTATTATTCAACTTGGAGAATACCCAATAGGAGCAGAGTGTGGTCTTGACATTCACAAAGGTTAACATGAAATCCTTAATTGTGAAGATTCACATCCATTTCATCAGAGCAAATTGTTACTTCAATGGCTCTATCACAAAATTCACCAATGTATCCAAGGGCTAAAGAGGAAATGTGTTCAGATATAAATACATAAGCCCAAAGAATCTGTCTGTTTTACTAAACACCAAAGCACATGGAAACAATGTTTTCAAATGTAAGGCAAAGATATGATTCACCAGCATACTGATCACCAAGATGTTCAGGATGAAATTTCAATAAGTTTTTTTTTGTTCTAATATTTAAAAATATTTTAATGTTAAAAATATAAAAAATAAAATTGAGGTAGACTTTCTCACACTTGGTTATATATTTTTATAACCACACTTGGTTATAAAAATATAATTTTTTTCTGAATTCTCTGGGGAGCAATTGACTAATAAATTTTTAAAACCTTAAAATGGTCACACTGCCTCTGAAAGGAGCATGGTTTCAGAAAGCCTGAAGGTGGAGAGAAAAAAAAAACATGTGCTTCAACAAATTCTCCTATTGATTGTGAAGCATGCGTAAGGTGGAGAACCACTACTGCCCTAAGGAATCTCATCTGCTCCCAGCTGTAAGCAGATGAGTCCTAAGAACCGTACATCTGAATGTTCTCAATTCCAAAAGCATGTTCTGAATCCCATGCACATAGACCAATTGTCCCCTTGATATTTCTATTTTGATGTTTCCCAAACACTTCAAAACTAACATTTTAACATTAATTAGGTTTTATTTTATTTTACTATTTGGGGATTGTGGTTTCTTTAGGTTTGTTTTATTTGCTTATTTGTTCTGCAACTTGGCAGTGCTCAAGGCTTCATCCTGGCTTAACCTTGGGTCACACCCCTACTCCAACTGACACTCTATATTCCCTCCTGTAAACACTCACTGCCCTCAGAGTTTGCACTGCCTCCCAGTGGCCTCTAAACTCAGGAATGATTCCTGGTGGTGCGTGGCTGAACAAACGCAGTACCAGGTACTGAACTGGGGACAGCAGCTGGCAAAGCAACTGCACTAACCCTATGCTCTCTCTCCAGCCCTAACATTGCATTTTTTCATATGTCGCCCCCAAGTCTTCTCAACTGTCTCCGTTGATTGCAGTCTCCATAAATGTCTCTGTCATTGTTACCCAGGATAGACCACTAAGGGTCAGCCTTAGCTCCTCTGACCCATTTTCCACATTTAATTAAGTACTATTTCCTAAAAATATAAGGTAGTTCTATGGATTGAATTGTAGTCCCTAAAATTCACATGCTAAAGTTGTAACTACCAGAGTAACTATATCTGGAGAGAGGAGCTTTAATGGTTAATTGTTACAGGAAAGTAAGTTTATGGGGGAGGGGGCGGTCTTGACTGATAGAAATATGGCCTTGTAAGAAGAGGGAAGGAGAGAGAAAGACAGAATTCTGCCAGGTGACAACCTAGAGAAGGAGGCTCTCTGTAAAAGAGGGAGAGAACAAGTCAGAAATGACCCTGCCGGAGCTGGAGCTAGGACATACAGCCTTTTTCACGGTGAGAATAACATGTCCGTTGCTGGAGCCACCAGACGATTACATTTTGTCACCAACACTGAGCAAATACAACAGGCATCAAAGAATCGCTTGCTGCCTTTTACCATTACTGCTATCCCTGGTACAAACTACCTCCACTCCTTTCATGGTTTCTGCAATATACATCTAGCAGTTTCCTTCTAGATCAGTGCCATCTTTTCAAACCACTGACTACACTCAATTTCAGAGATAGCATCAAGTCACATTTCAATGTGAAACCCTTTGATGGTTTTCCATTATCTTTCAAATAACGCCCACATACTAACAGAGGAATGTCAGGGCGAGTTACATCCAGATTTAACTCCTGGAACCCACCCCTACTCCAATTGCCTGATCGCTTTATACTCCCCTCCTATAAACGTTTCCTACCCTCAGAGTTTGCACTGCCTCCAGTGACCTCTAAATTGACATTGTGGCTCCGTTGGCTGTCTCTAGGCAGCTCATTGGAGTCACCTTGATCTCTGCCGCTGTGCTGGGACCCAGTAAGAACTGCATGGAAGTCCTAAATGTGCTCTCAGCAAGCACACAGATCCAGTCTTCCTAATGCCCAGACTAACTTAAGCCTAAAAAACTTTTCTTGGTTTAGGCTTAAGTTAAAGCCAAGAATTTGAAGTTTCCTTCTATGGTTTATTTTGTGGCAACCTCTCCACCTCATGGTAGAGCACCTCTCACACCCAAGCACTGGGGGCTGACAGGGAATATAGCACTAACACTAAAGATACATATACCCCAAGTGCACTGGCCAGAAAGTCCCGTACTATTTGATCTCTATAAATACCTCACTGTTCTCTCCAGTCTTACCACTAGTTCTTCAAACAAGCACTGTTCTTTTTTGTCTATGAAGCAAGCAATATAGCTAAAAGATATTCTAATTTTTTTCTCCCAGTTTTCTCCTATTCAACTTTTGTGTATCAATTTTAAACATCACTTCATTGGAAAGAAAACTTTTTGATCATTTTTGACCACTTTGACAACAAAGTTAGGTCTCCCATGATAAACTGTCAACATACTTATAACTTAGTTCATCACTGTCTCACTGTCTTCCCGTTCATCATCGATTTGCTCGAGCGGGCACCAATAACATCTCCATATGTCCTGTCTCATGCTAGTAGAGCCCAAGGGCATCTCCTTGCTCCAGGAACATAAAGAGTCTCAAATCATTCCATCAGGTCATGGGAATGAGGTCGATAATGTTACTGGTATTTGGCATATCAAATACGACACAGGCTTGCTAGGCTCTGCCGCGGGTGGCATACTCTTGTAGTCACCTCTAAATCCAGCATTTATTAATGAACCATGCGAGCCGGGCTGTAACAGGCTCTTCTGCTAGGTGGGGGGGGGTCGTCTGGCTTGTTGCGAGGCTATGCTGGGGTGGCGGGCCAGGGCTAGAACCCGCCATAGTTCATATTAATAGATTTATAATTACTTTGAACTGTTTAGTATCTATCTTCCCTACTAGTCTACAAACTCCATGTATCTCTAACATAATCTGTGTATAGAATATATTAAGTGCTAAACAAATCTTTATGATTAATTGGCATAATTGTGTAGATTTCAGAATTAGCGTTCTGCCTCTTGAAGTGTTGCAGGTGTGGCTGCGTACCTGGCTGTGTTGGCAGGTAGCAGACAGGAGATAGGTTTGTCTACACCCAGAACTTTTGCCTTGTGGGCCCTGGATGGTTTGTGGTCTGACACAGAAAAAAGACTGGGCCCCCTGGGATGAACCCAGAGCCATGGCAGAGCCTGGCAAGCTACCTGTGGTATAACTGATATGCCAAAAACAGTAACAATAATGGACCTCTTTCCCAACAAATAGAGACATTATTGGCTCCTGCTTGAGCAAATCAATGACCAAAGGGAAGACATGATACAAGTGATACAAGTGATACCATATTAGTTTATTTAGAGTATTTTAGGATTACAAAATAAGCTTTTCTTTTCAGATTCATTCCGGGACTCCCAGCTGGTGCTCAGAAAATGTGTGAACCCCACTGGTGATTCTCAGCTAACTGGGCCAGCAGTTTTGTGCAAGCACCCAAGAAAATGATGTTGGTCAAGGATACCAGGGCAACCCGCAGTGCTGGGACACACTCCAAGTCACATCTAACAGTGCTCAGGCTAGGCTTCACCCAGTCATGCTGGAGGAGGAGAGGGCCATCAGGTGTCAGGAATTAAACTCAAGTTAGGTACATGATAGATATCAGCTCTAACTACTGTACTATCTCCCAGGCTATTTTGGCAAATAGTTTTTAAATATATAAAAAGTGTTCCATTTGCAATTATTCGTCTGAAGGAATATAAATCCAAGAGTGGAAATAAATGTTGATAGTAACCATCCTCCATAATCTGATTTTCTTCCTTTTTTAAAAGGGTCCCTGATGCCTGATGGGTTATGCAAGCCTATCAGGTCAATAATGAAGCCTGGAAACATTGGCTGCTTGGGTACCAGCAGTGCTGTGGGCTACCTGCATCGCCACAATAGTGTTCCGTGGCCCTAAGGGCCAAACTCATGCTTTTGAACAATCTCTTTAATATTTCTACTTAAAAGTTTTTATTTCCATCAAAATATCTTCTTTTTCTCACAAAAATCAGACAACTTCACAATGACTAAATGGCACATATTTTAACTCGCCGAGCCCAGCCACCTTTCCTAGTCAAGCACAATTACGTTTTATCTGTGCAATAAGACTTCCCTGGAAAAGACTGCTTGAGGGTCTAGGAATGTGTCTGGCATATGTGAGTTCCCAAATTCAATCCCCAATACTGTGTCCTCCACCCATCAGCACCACAGGGTATGACCCCTGAAGTTATAATTATATATAGATATATATAGATATATATATATAGATATACATATATATTTAACAAGGAAGGAAAAAAGAATTAAAAGATACTTTAAACTTTTACTTTTCTTCTTCCCCTTCCCTGTTCATTGTCCTGATGACCAGAGGCTGTACCCTTGGTGATGATGCTCACCAGGGGTGGGTTGCACCCTTTGTCTTGAAGAGCTGGTGGACTAGAGGTCACACACTTCATCGTGCCACTGAGAATCTCAGTGGCAGTGCTGCTGGGTCAACCACCAGCCTGTGAGGAAGTGCCTGAATACCACAACCAACCTTGTTCTTCAAGGCTATGGCTCTGCCATTGAGCTATCCCACCCCACTCACGTCACCACTCCCATCCCCATCACCCTCGCCTCCTGGAAAGCTACATAGTAGCAGCTTCTATGACTTAGCAGTGACTAAGTCATAGAAGAACATACAACTTTTACAATAAGGTCTGACAAAGTACCTAGTGTTTCATACACAAAGACACCAGGCGCGCCCCGCCCGACCCCGGGCATCCCATAGGTCCCCGCACCGCCCGGAGTGATCCTGAGTGCAGGCCAGTAACCCCTGAGCATTCCGGGACCCAAAAAAAAAGACACCTATAGAAACAATATTTTATCTTGCCTAATTTGTACTCAACTGAAATATTTACAATAACATGTGAAGTTTGTGTTTATAATTCTTACTCTTATCCTACATATTTTTTTTCTTTTCCCAATTGACACAGGTAAGATATTCTTCTTAGTGAGCTAGAAGGAAGGGAAGGAAATACTGAGAGATAAATAAGAAAAACCAGGCCGTGGACACCTCCTAGATTGCCCAGAACTTAAATTATCGTCCCTGAGTCTCCTCACTTTTATCTTAAGTGAGAGTATCTATCACTATTTCCCGTTGATCATCTATTTGTTTGAGCTGCCACCAGTAATATCTCCATATGTCCTGTCTCATGCTAGTAGAGCCCAAGGGCATCTGCTTGCTCCAGGAACATAAAGAGCCTCAAACCATTATATTAGGTCATGGGAATAAACTAATATAATTGTTACTGGTATTTTGCATATCAAATATGACACGGGCAGCTTGCCAGGCTTGCCGCTGCGGGTGGCATAATCTTGTAGTCACCTCTGAATACAGCATTTATTAATGAACTGCAGCTGCTATGCCGCGCCGAGCCAGGCTGTAATAGGCTTGTCTGCTCGATGGAGTTCTGACTAGAGGGAGGTAAGAAATAATATATATATATATTACCGTGGCTACTACTGGCTCTGCACTCAGGAATTATTCCTGGCAGTGCTTAGCCCAGCAAGCTACTAAGAGTATACTGCCCGCACTGCAGAGCCTGGCAAGCTGTCTGATGCATATTCAATATGCCAATACCAGTAATAAAAATGTTCTTCCGGTAAAATATAATATATATTTTATATACATACATTTATATAGGGTATATAAACGTGTTACACACATTTATATTGTACATATAAATGTGTTTGTATCCACACACACACTCACAACTTAATGGCCTACTGGGATGACAAGCATTGACATATGCTATCCTCAGGACAATCATGATGTTTGGACCACATTAAAGAAGTAATTTAGTTACTGCAGTGTTCTCTGCGCTCCACTTGAAAGAGACTCTATGCCAGTAATCATTATCCAGATCTGAATCATCAATACATTACTAGCTACCAACATTGTATCATCTTTCCTTGGATGTCAAACTCAACACGTCCAGAATGAAACTCATTATTTCCTCCACAAACTGGTTTCCTTTCTTCATTTTCCAGTTTGAACCAGGGCTAAGATCACAATCTTAGTCATCCAAGTGTATAATCTGGGAACTATCTTAGCCTCTCTCTTTTCTCATGCTCACCATTCATGGAGGAGGAAGGAGTTGGTAGTTGTACTCTGTTCTAACCAGTAAAGTAGGTAAGGTACTAACATCAGAGAACCAGCCATGTGTAGTTCCAGGCCAAGTGAGTCAGAATGTCCTGTTGTGCTTGTTAAAGATGCAGACTTTCAGCCACACCTCAAACCTACTGACTCAAGGCTGGGGCTGGGAATCTGCATGTTAAATTAAATCCCTAAGAGACTTATTACGTCAACTCAATAGAATGATGCTCTAAAAGAAATGACACAGGGGCCAGAGTGATAGTCCAGCGGGTAGGGTATTTGCCTTGCATGCGGCTGGCCCATGCCAGCTCAGGTTTGATCCCCAGCATCCCATATGGTCCCCCAAGCACCACCAGGAGTAATTCCTAAGTGAAGAGCCAGTAGAAACCCCTGAGCATTTCTGGGTGTGACCCCCAAAAAAAGTAAATAAAAAGAAATGACACAATGATAGAAAGTCAGAGTGCAAAGGAGCTGTTAGGTGACTAAGGCACTGTGACCAAAGGGCACAAGAGGAATGAAAAAGAATGTCAAAGGGTGGACGGAATTGGCTCTGGGCACATCTCTTTGACTCCACCATTCTCCCTGCATTAACATACGTCTCTGAGACCTGGGCCCTATGAAAACAGGATGAGAATGCTATTCAGGTCTCCCAGAGAGGAATCGAAAGAGATATGCTTGGAATACCACACTTCACTCAAGTGAGAGAAGGAATCGGAATTCCAACCTCCATTGCTGTTCCAGAGTCAGGGATGCCGTCTTGTTTGCCAAGGCATCGAAAATCAGATGGGCTGGACATATAATACGATTTGTAGATGACCCTTGGACTAGAGCCATTACCGACTGGATCCCACAGGATGTCAAAAGATCACGTGGCCGCCCACCTACAAGATGGTCAGACTTCTTTGTCAAGACCCTGAAGGAACAGTTTGAGGCTCTTCATATTCCTTAAGCAACCAGATGCCATTGGGGTACGCCATCACATGATAGGGTCAAATGTAAATGTTACTGGTGCCCGCTCGAGCAAATTGCTGAATAACGGGATTCAAGTAATCAAGTGATCAAATAGTATGGACGTCTTCAAAACTTCTGTAGTCACCAGTTAGCTCCAATCGTGAATAGACTACAAGGACAAGGCAGGAGGGACTTCAATTCACCCAAGAGAGGAGCAAGCAGAAGACATGCCAGGTAGTGCTGAGAGGGAAAGCACATGGAGGAGCAATGGTAGCAGCTCAAGTAACATATGCTGTTCCAAACATTAATCTGAGCATATGACTCTGTGCAACAGTAAAAGACCCAAGGAGCAATACAGTATGCTGGTGGGGAGCAAGAGGAAATGATTCCGGTCTTCTACGTGTCACCCAGTCTAGGTTGCCAATAATAGAAGCCATCCTAGCTCACTGAAACTCAAAGAAGCTTAGTACAGTGAAATAGTTTCTTACCAGATTTTCAAAAGGTTGAGGAAACACTCTAAACTGAGCTTCCAGGAATAACCGTCACGGGTGCCGATCAAGGAAGAGATTACCCGTGTCATGGTCAGAAACCTGGGGAACAGCAAGGAATCAGGAGAATAAGCAAAAGGACATTCCAATTTCTCCAGGCATGGTGCCTCGACTCAAAATGAAAAGCTCTGGCACCTATAGAAGTACCACAGAAAAGCAGGAAAGTGCCTCAGAAAAGCAGCAGACCCAGCTTTGTCTCACTTCTGCCTTCCAGATATCACATTTATCTACCTACTTCAGTGAAGCCTGGGTCACAGGTGGGATCTGAGGAGTCTGACCTATGGCGGATTCAACTCTCTGCATGCTACAAAGGGGCAGAAGGTGAAGCAGTGCCGGCCATATAAGATAACTCTCAGCTTTGTACCAAGTAGTAAGTCTTTCTACTGAAAAGTATCCTAGAGCCTGATGTTAACTGTTTCAGAATTTACAGAACTTAACAAAGTGAAGAATTGTAAGGCAAGGGGCTGGGGGGAAGGGAAGGAAAAGAGAAGGGAAGGAAGGAAGGAAGGAAGGAAGGAAGGAAGGAAGGAAGGAAGGAAGGAAGGAAGGAAGGAAGGAAGGAAGGAAGGAAGGAAGGAAGGAAGGAAGGAAGGAAGGAAGGAAGGAAGGAAGGAAGGAAGGAAGGAAGGAAGGAAGGAAGGAAGGAAGGAAGGAAGGAAGGGAGGGAGGGGAAGGAAGGAAGGAAGGGAGGGAGGAAGGGAGGAGGAGGGAGGGAGGGAGGGAAGGAAGGAAGAAAGCTTTGTACCAAGTAGTAAGTCTTTCTACTGAAAAGTATCCTAGAGCCTGATGTTAACTGTTACAGAATTTACAGAACTTAACAAAGTGAAGAATTGTAAGGCAAGGGGCTGGGGAAGGGAAGGAAAAGAGGGAAGGGGAAGGGAAGGAAGGAAGGAAGGAAGGAAGGAAGGAAGGAAGGAAGGAAGGAAGGAAGGAAGGAAGGAAGGAAGGAAGGAAGGAAGGGAGGGAGGGAGGGAGGGAGGGAGGGAGGGAGGGAGGGAGGGAGGGAGGGAGGGAGGGAGGGAGGAGGAGGGAGGAAGAGGAGAGAAGAAAGTAGGAGAGAGGGAGGAAGGAAGTGAGGGAGGGAGGAAGGAAGGGAGAAAGGAAGGAAGAAACAAGCGGGAATGAAAGGCAAGGAAGGGAGGGAAAGGGAGGAAGGGGAGAAAATGAAGGAAGGGGAGGGAAAGAGAGGGAGGGAGAAAAGGAGGGAGTAGGGAGAGAGGGGAAGTTAGCTACCAAGGAAGGGAAGAAGAGTGGGAAATATGGAGAGGAAGGAAAGTCAAAGCCTAGAAAGGAGATCAGGACCAAGGCAAAGCAGGGTCTACAGGTGGAAAACATTAGAAAATTTGGTTTGAAATATTTAAAAGTCAAGATTAAGTGAAGCAGAGCCTGCAACTAGTAATTCTTTTTTCTGGGTAGCTTTTGATTTCAGTCTGTTTCTCTTCATTTCCATGACTATGACCTTGAACCAGTTCAAATCCTTATGCCTGGGAAAACTCAGTTGTCTCCTCACTGTTGCCCCGCCCAGTCTCTCCCCATTCTACACACTGCCCTTTGACTGGGCTTCCTAAAATAGTGATCTTCAAGCTTTTTCTGCAAAACACCTCCAAAAGAATTTTGTAAAGCTTTAAGCCCTCTTGTGCATTACAACTAAGATGATATCTGAATCTTCCCACCCTAAGCTAAGATAGCTGCAAAGAATATAACTTCCTCTGTACTATGAATATTGTCATTAATAAGTCACAGCATATTTTAAAATGTCCAACAGAATCAAATACCAAACAATTTTTAAATCCATGAACAATTTGTGCTTTAGTAATCAGAGAGTTTGGCATCTTTCCCTTTTCTACCTCAACTCATATTTCTATTCTGCCCTTACAAAAACTGTATTTTATTATAGAATCTTTTCAATTCTTGAAATGTTTTTTATTTTTTTATTTTATTTGTTTTACAATTTTCTAGTTAATATTTATTTCTATGTCATATTCATTTTAACTTATATATCCCACCTTTACTGTTTTTATTTTTTATTTTATTTATTTTTTAAATTATTTTATTATACCACCTTAAATGTACAATTACAAGATGCTCATGTTTGAGTTTTGGTTCTACAGTGTTCCAACACCCATACCTCCACCCCTGCCCATCTCCCATCAACAATGTCCCCACCTCCCTCCCCTCCCCTATCCTGCCTCCATGGCGGGTTCTGTATCTCCTTTCTCTTGTTCTCTTGCTCCTTCTCGCTTCCCTTTCTTACACATTGTGGATTGTAGTATATTCTAGGACATTACTGGTTCCACTAGTTTGGGAGAGCGGATGGCAACTCTCCCCCCCATTGTATCTGAGTCTCTGGATGCTATGGCCGGTTGCCCTGGGACAGTTAGTGGGCGTTGCCACTGGATTCATCAAAGATGAAACAGAGAGGGGAAGGGGTGGCCCCATCTCCATCTCACGAATGCCCATGACTCCCGACTCCGAGGGCGGCCTACCTGGGCTTGAACTTGGCTACTCAGTTAATCTGGTCTTGAGATCAGTGTCTCTCCTGGGCGGGCTCTGATGTGCTGTGGCATCCGGAAAGTGAAAATGGAAGCTATTGTGATGTGTGAGTCTCATCCAGCTGCTTCCAAGGCCCCACAGAAGTGATGGACCCACTCCCCCAAACTCATCTTTCCCCTTGGGAGCCTCATGGTCAGCTGAGCTAGGGGAGAGCCAGGTGCCAGCTCTCCCCAGACTCATTGTCTGAGTCTTGAAATGTTTTTCAAAATCAGTTAGTTCACTATCACAACAAAAGGAACATATATTGCAATCACATTCTAATCACAGTGTAATCAGTATGTGATCATGATGCACTGTTTAAAAATTATTCTGGAACCAAGGAGGTCTATAATTGTTCGCGAACAATTATAGACCTCATTCCCATGACCTGAGGGAATGGTTTGAGGCTCTTTATGTTCCTGGAGCAAGCAGGTGCCCTTGGGCTCTACTTTCATGAGACAGGACATATGGAGATATTACTGGTGCCCGCTCGAGCAAATCCATGATGAATGGGAAGACAGTGATACAGTGAACCAAGGAGATAGCTTGGTTAACAATTCAACACACAATTGAGTTGGGGTAGGGATTGAGAAGGAGGGTGATTGAGGTCCTTGGGAGGAGGTGAGCACACTGGTGATGTATGTGGTGTTAGAATTATGCGAACAAAACGCAGACAAGTGGCGTGGAGTGGGGAAGGACTCTGCCACTTGGAGCGACTGTCAGCCCTTGAAACAAAGGGCTTCCCCGAAAATAGATATTGAGCTCCCTGATCCAGAACCTCCTGGATAACCGAGACCGAAAACACTGCAGAACACTATCGTACTCTTTATTCATCTCTGCGCATCACTATGCTGAATCTGGAAACAGCCTAAGCCCGGACGAGGACGGCTAAAGAAACTGTGTTCATCTACACTAGGAATACTATGCGGCGTCGAAAAGATGACATTAGAATTTACCTGAATGAGAAGGACTACATGAGGATAGTGAAGGAAAGACGTATAGATGACTGCATTCAATACACTAAATAGATACCAGTGTTTTACTAAATGTGGAAATGGTAATGGCAGATTAAGACTCACCATTGAATATACACAGAGACTTAAGTGATAAACTCTAAATACCTGAGGCTAGCCACAGTAAAATAAGAGGCAGAGAGATGCAGAGACGAGGAGAGACGAGAGAAAAGAGGAAACTGGGGTACCTGGTATTAAGGCAGCATGGGGGTGGGCAGGGGGGGTACTTTGTGAAATGGGCACTGGTGGAGGGATGGTGCTGTATACTGTATTACCAAGAACCAACTTGATCACCTTTATACGTAATAAAAATAAAAAAAAAAAAAAAATTATGTGCATGGCTGGGCGTGGTGACACGCGTCTGTTGTCCCAGGTATTCAGAAGGCTGAGGCCAGAGGATAGGTTGAGTCCAGGAGTTCTGGGCTGTAGTGTGCTTTGCCGATCAGGTGTCCACATTAAGTTCGGCATCAATATGGTGACATTCAGGGAGCGGAGGACCACCAGTTTGCCTAAGGAGGGGTGTACCGCCCAGGTTGGAAATGGAGCAGGTCAAAGTTCCTGTGATGATCAGTAGAATTATGTGCATGAGAAAGTATTATTAATAGTACTATAAATCACATAATCTTGTTAAAAAAATTAACTTAAAAATTATTCTAAATTATAATTTCAATATATTATAATGTAGAAGGCAAAAACATAAATTAGATAAATTTTGACAGCAGTTATTATTAAGCAGAAAAAATCAAAAGTTCTTGTAAAGTATCTGTTCTTGAGCAGGTGACCACCTATTTTTGCAAAAATGAGGTTAGGAATCTAATTTTGCTTAAATGAGGTCAGGTATCAATTTAGCCATAATTACTTATAGCTAAATTGAGTCAAGTCTCAACCTGCTTTATCTCCCCAATAATTTTTTTTGTATTTTCTTAATATAAAAGCTGAAAATAAGTGGAAAAAGTTTTGTCCCAGAACTGCCCTCAATATGACAGACTAACTTTATCAGAATTATGTGTTGAAACCCATGGGGAAGTCTAACACAAACATTCCTTTTCCTCATCTGTCAATTGACAGCATGATTGCAGGTCTAAGAAATAGTCTAACTGAAAGAAAAATCTGTTATATTAGTTTGACTTCCTTTTCCAAACTAATCTATACTGTTACTGTTTTAAAATAACAACATTTACTTGATCACTTGATCACTTGAATCCCGTTATTCATCGATTTGCTCAAGCAGGCACCAGTAACATTTCCATTGGACCCTATCACGTGCCAATGTAACCCAATGGCATCTGGTTGATTCAGGAATATAAAGAGCCTCAAACCATTCCTTCAGGGTCTTGACAAGGAAGTCTGACCATCTTGTAGGTGGGCGGCCACGTGATCTATTGACATCCCGTGGGATCCAGTCGGTAACAGCTCTAGTGCAGAGGTCATCTCCAAATCGCATTACATATCCAGCCCATCTGATTTTCGATGCCTTGGCAAACGAGACAGCGTCCCTGATTCTGGAATAGCGATGGAGGCTGGAACTCCAGATTCCTTCTCTCACTTGAGTGAGGCGTGGTATTCCAAGCATAGCTCTTTCGATTCCTCTCTGGGAGACCCGAATAGCGTTCTCATCCTGCTTCGGAGGGCCCAGTTCTCTGAGGCATATGTTAATGCAGGGAGAATGGTGGAGTCAAAGAGATGTGCCCGAGCCAGAGGTTCTTTGTCCTTTGAGCTATTTCTTTGATGCCTTTGAAGGCATTCCATGCCCTCTCTCTTCCTCCTGCACATCTCAGGTTTTTAGGTCATTCATCATGTTGACTTCTCGACCTAGGTACACATAACTGCTGCATTCAGAGATGTCTGTTCCATTGAGAGTGAATGGGGCCTCTGGAACTAGTTCATTTTTCATAAACATAGTTTTCTTTAGATTCAGCTGTAGACCTATCTTTCCACATTCTTGGTTGAAGTCAGCCAGCATTTGTGCCGCTTGGCTAATGTTTGTTGTTATTAGAACGATGTCATCAGCGAAGCGGAGGTGGTGTAGTTGCCGACCATCTATCTTCACTCCCATTCCTTCCCATTCTAATTGTCGCATGATGTTCTCGAGGGTGGCGCTGAACATTTACTGTGTTCCTAATTTTCCCAGTGGGTTTCCGCAGTAATAGGGCTTTTTCTACCACAGGGTAACATACTCTATATATACTAGGAGGAAAGGAAGCCTTTCCTCTTCAAAATATAAGATAATGGTATGACCAAAACCCAAATATGAACTTTTTAATTGTATATCTTTGTAATTGTAAAAATAAAAAATTTTTTAAAATAACAAAAAAAAAATAAGATAATGGTCAAAAGCCTCATGTCATTCCCAAGGAAATAGAACTAACACTTTTTAAAAAATTGTATGGAAACAAGTAAGACCCCAAATAACCAAAGTACAACTGAGAGAGGAAAAAAAATAGAAACATCACATGCCCTGACTTTTAATTTGTTGAAAACAAATGATATTGGGACAGTGATAATGAGAGAGAGAGAGAGAGAGAGAGAGAGAGAGGCAGAGATAGAGACAGAGAGATTGTCGCAATAGCTAAAATGGTAAAAATGTGTCTTTAAGACAGATCAAGATTTTAACTTTTTTTTACCTTTATAGAGGCATAAATTAAATAAATGACAAGATACTTAAAAATGTACAATTGCAATGACTTGATGTGTGTTTGCTTTAAAGTAAGAGTGAGGAGAATATACACAAAGAGACTTAAGTGATAAACTCTAAATATCTGCAGGGCTAGCCACAATGTATAAAAGAAGAGGGAGAGAGATGCAGAGAGACAGAGAGAGAGATAGAGAGAGAAAGAGAGGAAACTGGGGTACCTGCTATTAAGGCGGCCTGGGGGGGCGGGAGGGGAGGGGACATTGGTGGTGGAAATGGGGCCTGGTGGAGGGATGGGTGCTGGAATACTGTATTACCAAGAACCAATTATGAACACCTTTGTAACTGTATGTTTCACGGTGGTATAATAAAAAAATTAAAAATAAATAAATAAATAAAATAAGAGTGAGGAATACCTTGTCCGTGGGTGTGTGAGGCCCTGTGGTCTGGGCCTGAACAGGACAGGGCAGACACGTGTCCTTCTCACGGGCTGCTGGCAGCCTGTCTGCCTGCCACTGTATGGCCCCTTGGCTGGACATTACCAATGTCCAAATGACACCTTGACAAGAGAAAAGATTCCCCACCCCTGCTCTATAGGTTTGTTCCATTATGCTAACACATTCATGGCTTCACATATTAAACTTTTATTTTTGACTAGGTAGGTAAGATCATTAAGTTCTCTCTTGAAAATTTGAATTGCACAGTACAGTGTTATCAACTGTAGTCACAATGTTGTGCATTAGTTGTTAATACCTTATTCATCTTATAACTAAATATTTGCACCCCTTTGTCTAACTGTCTACTCTTGCCCTTCCCACTCCCTAGCACTGGCAACCACATTTTCATTCTCTATTTCTATGAATTTGTTAATCTCTTTTAGATCCCACACAATAGTATTTTCTTCTTTTTTAAGACTAAATAATACCCATAAGTTAGAATATTCACCTGCCAGCAGATACTTAACTTGTACCTACATCGTTGGTTATTGCAAAAAAAAAAAAAAACATAATGAGGAGCACGGAGGTACAGATATGTGTTTGAGATACTAACAATACTAACACATGTGTTGGTTTGGATATTTCTTTTTTTTTATTTTTTTTTTTTTTTTTTATTTTTTTTTTTTACATTACAAAGATATACAATTAAAAAGTTATTTGTTTTGTCACATGTACCTTTTTTTTTATTTTATTTTTTTATTTTTTTTATTTTTTTTTTTTACAATTACAAGATATATTAAAGTTCTATTTGGTTTTTGGATATTTCTTTAGATATATATCCAGAAGTAGAATTGCTGGTTCATATTGTAATTCTACTTTTTGGGGGAAGCCATATACAGCTATTCAAAACATATTACTGGCTCTGCGCTCAGGGGACCATATGTGCTTCCAGGGATAAAACCAGGGTCAACCATACAGTAAAAGACAGGCTTCATTTTTTTTCCATGTGACTGTCCCATTTTCCCAGCACCAGTTATTAATGGCTTGGTAGCTTGCTATTTGTCATCTGAATCTCATAGACCCAAGTCCCCTTGGCCTATAAGACCTAGGTGTTTTGCACACTCAAGAACACTGAAAACATAAGATCTAAGCTCCCGCCACTGGAACTTTGTAATGTGCCTGTCAAGTTGACAGGAGGGGATGAGATGGTGTTGGGGGTGAGGAAGGAATATGGGAACACTGGTGGAGGGATGTTTACATGGTGGTGAAATATTATATGCCTAAAACTCAACTATCAAAAAAAACCTAGGCATTTTAGATGTCAGCTGAGTGAAAGTCTTAACAACTGGAGCTTTACGTGTGCGGTCCACACATTTTGCTCTTCAGGAAAATGCTGGGAATTGGGGGTTCCCACCTTATTGCCTGGCACTGGGCCAGGAAGTGGGGGTGTAAGTTTTATGTAAAGAGTCTGTCTCTGTCATTCTACCTGTTTCAACATGGGCACTTTCTTATTCACCCAGTGTGTAGGAGGCAATCAGCTACTTTCTGAATCAGAAATCAGATACTTTAATATTGTCATCCTTATCCTCTCTCCAGAAAGTATTTTTTCAGGTTAGTTTTGTTATTGTTGTTTGGTTTGGGGGCCTCACCCTGTGATGCTCAGGGGGTTACTCTTGGTTCATGCTCAGGAATCATTCCTGTCAACGCTCAGTGGGATGCCAGTCGGCTTTGTGAAAGGCAAATGCCTTACCCAACATTTTTTTTCTCTCTTTCTCTCTCTCTCTCTCTCTCTCTCTCTCTCTCTCTCTCTCTCTCTCTCTCTCTCTGGCCCCCTCTCCAGATTAGTATTCAATTCAAGAAAGCAAAATAAAAGTAAAAATCCAGAATCACCATTTTTTTAATGAATTCACCCTGGCCTCCAAATCTCTTATAAAAAGTTTTCTAATAGCATTTATAGGTACAGGTGTAGTCTGAAGACTGCTACACTAAAACAGTACTTACCTAAGTAGTAGCTCCCCAATGGCATAAAATACAATGAGAATGACTTATCATTTACATCAATATTTTAAAAGCACTTACTGGTAAATCACCTGTGACTGCATCCTTGATTATTTTTAACTAATTATTTTGAAAAATTTACTGCCAAAATGAAACCCAACAATGCTTCATTTTTTTTTGTGCATGGACACACAAACACACACAAAAAAACTATGGCTAAATTAGTGTGCATCTTCCAACCTACAAAATATACTTATATAAGGAGTTGGCAGGGACTGAGTGTTGGTTCATTGTTCTAGGTCCTGCCATTCAAAGGCAAATAAAAACTTCCTCCATCGTTTAGCTGTCAGTCATTAATGTTCCCTGGATCCCTGTCCTGAGGCTTGGCCTCAAGAGACTGAGATTCAGATCTCTGTGCATGGAGGGTTGAGGGGTGAAAGGGCAAGGAGTGAAGGTGAGAGACACTCTCGGGAGATCCAGGCATAAGTTCTGGGAAGAATCACCTAAAGGGAAAAGACAGTAAAAAAAAGTTTAAATTTAAGTCTGGATTGTTGATTTATGCAACAAAAAAAAAATGTATGTGTGTGTTAATTAATTTTGGAGACCGGAGAACCATTCAGAGTACATGTACTGTGAGTTCAGACTGGACTTGAACAGGAAGAGCAGCTGTGTGTGGTTCATCTCCAGGGCTCTTGGTGATCTGAAGGTGAGCTTAGACTAATGAGGTACTGCAGAGTTCTGGGGCCCAAGGGAAGGAGAGTACCTCCAACGCACTTTACCATCCCAACATTTTATGTACTGGAGGTGGGCTGAGACACCCCACCCACAAGCTGCACTATGTTGTGGGGCTAGGGAGATTGTACAGCTAAGCCGGTAAGGTGCTTGCCTTGCACACATACATGCAGCCCACCTGGGTTCAGATCACTGGAATCCCATATGTTCCCCCATCACTGCCAGGAGTAACTCCTGAAAGCAGACTCATATACATATGTATACACACACACACACTATATATATTTATATATATATTATATATATTTATATATATATACTGCCAGGAGTAACTCTTGAAAGCAGACTCATATACATATATATACATATACAAATATATATATATACATATACATATACTCATATAAAAATATATATACATATATATATATATAGACACTGACGGAGAAACTCTTGAAAGCAGACATATATGTATGTGTGTGTATGTGTGTGTGTATACATATATGTATATGAGTCTGCTTTCAAGAGTTACTCCTGGCAGTATATATATATATATATGTGTGTGTGTGTGTGTGTGTGTGTGTGTGTGTGTATACATATATGTATATGAGTCTGCTTATGAGTCTGCTTTCAAGAGTTACTCCTGGCAGTATATATATATATTGATCACTTGAATCCCATTATTCATTGATTTGCCCAAACAGGCACCAGTAACATTTCCATTGGACCCTATCACGTGCCAATGTAACCCAATGGCATCTGGTTGATTCAGGAATATGAAGAGCCTCAAACCATTCCTTCAGGGTCTTGACAAGGAAGTCTAACCATCTTGTAGGTGGGCGGCCACGTGATCTATTGACATCCCGTGGGATCCAGTCAGTAACAGCTCTAGTGCAGAGGTCATCTCCAAATCGCATTACATGTCCAGCCCATCTGATTTTCGATGCCTTGGCAAACGAGACAGCGTCCCTGATTCTGGAATAGCGATGGAGGTTGGAACTCCGGATTCCTTCTCTCACTTGAGTGAGGCGTGGTTTCTCTAAGCATAGCTCTTTCGATTCCTCTCTGGGAGACCCGAATAGCATTCTCATCCTGCTTTCAGAGGGCCCAGGTCTCTGAGGCGTATGTTAATGCAGGGAGAACGGTGGAGTCAAAGAGATGTGCCCGGAGCCGGAGAGTTCTTTGTCCTTTTAGCTATTTCTTCGATGCCTTGAAGGCATTCCATGCCGCTCTCTTCCTCCTGCACAGCTCAGGTTTTAGGTCATTCATCATGTTGACTTCTCGACCTAGGTACACATAACTGCTGCATTCAGAGATGTCTGTTCCATTGAGAGTGAATGGGGCCTCTGGAACTAGTTCATTTTCATAAACATAGTTTTCTTTAGATTCAGCTGTAGACCTATCTTTCCACATTCTTGGTTGAAGTCAGCCAGCATTTGTGCCGCTTGGCTAATGTTTGGTGTTATTAGAATGATGTCATAAGCGAAGCGGAGGTGGTGTAGTTGCCGACCATCTATCTTCACTCCTATTCCTTCCCATTCTAATTGTCTCATGATGTTCTTGGAGGGTGGTGCTGAAGAGTTTTGGTAAAATGGTATCACCCTGCCGAACCCCTCTTTTGACATCAATGATCACTTCCTTGAAGAATGGTGAGATCCTGGTGGTGAATCCGTAATACAGCTCACGAAGGATCTTGATGTATTGGGTTTGAACACCCTGTTTGGCTAGGGCTTCGATGACCGCTTCAGTCTCCACAGAATCAAAGGCTTTCTTTAAATCAATGAATGTGAGACAGAGCGGCATCTTGTACTCCCTACAAACCTCAATAGCTTGGTTACTGTGTGGATATGGTCGATTGTGCTGAATCCTTTCTGGAAGCCAGCTTGCTCGCATGGTTGTCCTTCATCTAGTGTTCTGCCAATACTGTTCAGGATGACTCGTGTAAACAGCTTGTAGATGACAGACAACAGGCAGATGGGGCGATAGTTGCCAATGTCATGAATGTCTCCCTTCTTGAACAGTAGAACTGTCCTGCTGGTTTTCCATTGGGAGGGCACCTTGCATTCGGACAGGTAGCATGTGAAGAGCCGAGCTAGTGTATTGATGAGTACCCACGGCAGATTTTTTCAGGTGTTCGGGTCTGACTTTGTCTGGGCCTGGTGCTGTTCCTTTTCTTTACCGACTGAAATGGCATGTCGGATTTCAGAAGGGAGAACGTTGGGAATGACATATCCGTCCTGTTGAATTTGGTATGTGGGCAGGTGGACATGGCTATCAAAGAGATCTGAGTAGAAGTCATGGATAATCTTTCTCCATTGCCTTTCT